>NTHP01001052.1:36282-74324 GCA_003416845.1 Oplegnathus fasciatus | reverse complement strand
ATGGGATGACACAAAGAAATAAACAGTGACATTTCCCCCTGTGTGTCAGGTACCAGATGATCCTTTATTTCAGCTCTTACCTTCACAGACAGGAACAACACCATCCCAGCCTTGAGCCGTGCAATGCCGGTAGTTTGTGCGACTGACCATTTGATACCTGAAACAAGCATAAAATGGAAAAAAATAGAAAAATGCATCATGAAATGTCTCATTAAAAGCTAAATTTAAATTGCACTCCTTGTTATGCAGGGTATACTACAAGGATACAGTACAATACTTACAAAGCACAAAGACATATAAGAAACAAGAGTATACATTTGTGATTATAAATATTTTCATACCCTTTGTGGCAGGTGTATACAACTTGTGACCCAAAGACAAAATCGTCTCCTTTTTCCAGATGAAAATCTGCAAACTGAGCATCGCCGGGATGACCACATGATCTTGCTAATAATGTAAGAATGAGAGAGAATATGAATAAATATATTGTTCATGCCCAAATTGCAGTGATGAGGCAAGTGGTTCTTCCATTCAATAATAATACACAATTTCTTTTATTTAATACTATATAATGTAGTATAAATTTAACAATAATAATACAATAAAGTTTAACCTGCTTTGGCATTGTGCGCTCATTCAAAGCACAACACTACATCCATTTAACGGAATGTATACTGATACAGCATTACATGTTGCACATTATGTATACTAGTGTTTACCCCTCATCATGGCAGAATAAATATTTGTATCCAAACAGTAAAAGATTGTAACTTACGTTGACATTTATCACCTCTAGACAGCCATTTTCCCTCGACACAGATCAGTTTGAAAAAGCCACTGTAGCCAACATTGCAACTCACTCTCACTTGTTTTCCAGCAGAGTAGCTGGCCTGCAGATCAGTTGTGTCAAAATTTGAGTCAAACAAGGGGCCATTTAAAAAAGTTTCAAGTGTACAGTCTGTGGGACAGCAAAAAAACTAAAATTAATCCAAGTTTATCCCCACAAGAAAACATCCAACAATAAATTAAATGGTAAGATAAAAAGGAGCGTATAAATTACTTGACCTACTTGGTCTTACCTTGACTTTTCACCAAGGCCAGTGTATGCATCCACAATAATAGGACACAGCTTCTGGTTATTACGTGCATTTTATCTTCATTACCCTGAACAGCCAAACAGAAGTAGAAACTGGAGACTGAAACACTGTTATACACAGAAAGAGCTATGGATTTCACAAAAGAGATTGCTCAATGATTTACGGAAGTCTGTTCCAGCCCCCAAGTACAATCTCAGGCTCACAGGAGCAGAAAAAAGAGGAAGTGATCACATACACAACACCTTATATGACATACTGGATCCTTAACAAAACCTTGAGAACACTGTTCTTGAATTAGTGTTCATATGACTAAGATTTATATTGAAGAATACGTTCAATGGACAGCATAGTAGTCTATTTCATTTTAAAGGGTATTTTTTAACGCAATGCAATTCGTGTTTCAATGGTTTCATGACCCTGTGTAGTCAGACTTTGCTATGTTTATCATTCAGTGACAAAACAAGAGTATTCCTGTAAGAGTTTATTTGTTTTTTTCCTTCTAGATAATCATTTGCACAAATCAATTGAGCAAACAAAACACGTCACATTAAGTCTGCTCAGGCTCTTCTCGTCTGGAGTAAATATGAAATAAAAAAATAAGCACAGACATTGTCAGTTCAAAACTAGATCAAAAGTATGATCATTATTTCAAAAAATATGAAACTAACCTAAATGTTTTTTTAGTGTGCATAAATGTCACTGTTAAGGCTACACTTAGACACAGTTTATACAAATGTTTGTTTGTTGATGGCCTTGTAAAGGTGAAAACAGCTGCCAAAAAGGCTGAATTTGGAAACTATTTAAACAAAATGTAGCTGTTAAGCAATGCAGGGTTTGCCTTTATTTCTCAATATGGCTTTATGATACTCATACTACTTGTTCTGAACGTTAAGTGTGTGTCTGTGTCGCTGAAACACGTAAATATTGCACAAACTCATTCCTCAGAACATTTGTTACCAATTTGTGATAAAAAAAGACTGTATTATGATATTCAATCAGTGGTGGGATCTGTAAGTCAGTAATTAGCTTGTAATTACGTGTTTACAGCTGATATACATTTTTTCCCCTGTGTTTTACATTTTTCCAGCAGAAATCAAGGTTAAATTTGATATCTGCCTTACGAGAAAATGACACAATTACTTGCTTTGCCTTTGCTGTGTGTCAAAGCACTTGGCAATGGGGGACAAAGTTAATTTGTTGCTATAATGTTAGACTATTTCTGCTGGACTGCTTGAGGATTGTGAAAGCTGTGTGCTTTGCAAACTACCTATCAGCCTCCATTGCTGACAAAGCAGAAAGAGAGATGTGGAGAAATGTTTGACTGATATTGGTTTTTGAGGGCCGGTAGTTTAGACAGAGGTTGCAGATACTGGATATTTTGTGTGCTGACATTTAGTTTCTTTATATGTTGAGAATATTATGGCAAAATGTTATAATACGTTTTTTTTATACCAGAGTGGAAAAGCCTCTGAAACAGAATATATGACATCTTGGGACACAAACTAAAAAATGTGTAAAATATATCTTCGTTATACATGTTTGCCTTTTTTCGATAGTATACAGTATAGAGCTGATTGAGGAGGGAGAGAGAGAGATGGAGGAAGAAATTCAACAAAGATGTCTCCTTGAACCAGGGACGTTGCAATTACATGATCAGGGCCTTAAATCCCTAGACCTCAAGGACCCCTAGGCCACAGGAGAGTCTATTTCAGTTGGCAGCAAGTGAAAACGTTAGAATGCATTACTACCTCAAAATGAAAGTTTTTTATGAAAAACAAAACACAAACAATTAAATGATTAAATTTGCTAAGAAAAGAATTCACTGCAGGTTAGCCATATAGGAGGGCAACACTGACTGGTCTGACTGCACCATTTTTAATGTGTTGGCGATGGATACACTGTGTTTGTGATGCATGACAAATGTATACTATTATTAGTATACTGGTATCCTCATGGTTCTTACAGAAGACAAAGAGGCCCTCTTGGTATATGTTACCTGAAAGACTCTTGGAGTGACCTAAGAAAGAAGGAGTATTTGAAACCTACAGAAGATGCCTGAATAGGGATGGAAGGAGGAGGTCTTAAGACTCAGACACCAATATAAAAGTATATTGTGTGCTTTAGAAAGGAAAAAAAAAACGACTGTATTTTACATACTGATCTGCTTCCTGGCCATGACAACAAAATCTTGGGTTGGACTCAAGTGGGTTCAGTGTTCTTGTCTTTATAATCATCACAATTGATGAAAACCCTACATTGGTTCTAACAGCAGTTTACATTAAACTACTGTAACAATTTTTTTCCCAAAAACTTGATCACAAAAACAACACTGACAGTTCAACATCTAATATTTGATTTATCCTTACCACATACAGGTGCCTTCACAGAAGGACACGGCTCAACAGTGACCTCCTGAGGTTGCTCCACAGACACAAAACACTGACAGAAATAAGGACGTTATGTAATAAACCATTTTTATACCATGCAAGTTCAACTTTTCTCATATCAAAGTTTTGTACTTTACTGTTTTTACTATTTGTAATTAAATATCAGCATCAACACTGACGCATAAATAATTCCTCTTTAGATTAAGCAAGTGTTCCTTAAATCAGGTTTATGAAGTCAATCACTATGGCAGAGAGACAGACAGGCAGATATAGAGTGGAGGTTAAAACAGATGGCACTGAATATTCAAATGATATGCAGTTACAGACAAGCAGAATGCAACAAATATAAACTAAGATGTGTTTAGAAACAGTCCATCTGCTGGGTGTTCATCTGAATGCAGTATAGAAGTTATTTGGTAAACTCATGCACGTCTATGAGAAAGAAAAAACGAAAAACACTTTTTGTTGAAATCATAGCTATATCCCAAATCCATACATATTAAATTCATACAGTATATAGTACATACTGATTGTCATCGTACACTGCTGTAACTGTTGCTATAAAAAAAATCAACACACCGTACATCACTATAATATACTAACAGGACATGATACAAGACATGTGCCGTTGGACGTCAATCAAACTGCAACTTTGGAATGTCACTGCCTGTTTTTCCCAAGATTTTCCCAAGATTTAACTTATCAATACAGTCACATGCCAAGATTTAAGATCTTTCTGAATCTTTCTCACCACCAGCTACAACTTATTTCATTTTTTTCCAGCTGTGGGCAGTTCCTCCATTTCCTTTGTCCAATGCATTGTGGGAGAATAGTGTCTATTGACAGCCCAAACAAAAAGTTACTGTGCTTGCCACCTGGTTTTGAGTTCACTTCCTTTTGTCGTTTTTCCAGTGTGAACACACTACATACTCTGAACCTGATTTGAATAAATGTGTAATATGGATTTCACACACCGCATGTTTTGTGGTATAACCCCCCCCCCCATCCCCCAGAAAAAATCCAGAAAAAAAACACAGAGATGAGAATTTAGCTATGACAGAGAATGATTAGTCAACTGATTGTTGTCATCACCAACAATTTTGATAATTTATCAAACAAAAACTGCTAAAATTAGCTGTTTCCATTGTTTCAAATGTGAGGATGTGTGCTTTTCTCTGTTTTAGATCTTTGTAAAGGACATCAAAATTTAACATCTTTGGGACTGTTGGCTGGACAAGACTATGAAGACAATATGAAGACATCACCGTTGGGCTCTGGGAACTTGTGATGAGCATCTTTTTTCCTATTTTTGAACATTTCATCAATTAAAACAGCAACTCATTCAGTACATATTCCATTCCACAAGGCTAACACTTGACTGTGTCTGACTGATATTAGGTAAAACAGTGAAAAGCATGTTTAATGTTTCAACAATTCTTTATAAGTAATAACAATAAAATTTCCATTTTATTATATTGCAACACAATCTAATAAACAGTACCTTTGTTAATATATTTATAGATTCTTTTTGATGCTGTCACAGAAGTGCTGATTCAACTCTTTCACTTTTAAAGGCTTTATTTTGTTCGTAGTATGTAAATGAAGTGGATAAAATATCCAAAACAAATGCTTCATATTACATGGTTTCACCTTTATAGTAAGCTTACAGGAAGTAAGAATCAACTGATAATTGTCATGTTTTGTTAGTCAGTGTTGTTCAGAGCACAGCTGACAGGCTACTGTGAGAACAGAAGCAGATTTAAATCCCACTGGACCACCCACAGTCTATTCCATTCCCATCGGAGCCAACCATGCTAGATGTATGGATGCACTTGGATACACCGTAGGCCTACAGTGACAGTGCACTGGCTAAAAATATCCACCTACAGTATGTATGGATTACATGGATAAAGGGTCATAGAGGGTGGAAACGGCAGACAGTTCTACATTTGGATACAAATACATTTAGAATATTAATCTCAAAATGTCTAAAATGTATGAATGTGTTAAGAGGATGGAGATTCCTCGCAAAAACTCCACAATTCCACTGTTTAATCACAGAGGTCATCCAAGCCATTATTTTCACATTGGCTCCTGATAAACAGTATTTTTTAGATTTCCGTACTTCTCCACTAGAGGACAGAAGCGATCCACAAGGATGCTGGAGCAGCAAACTGAGGAGGAAATGTGGGAAAAAAGATAACTAAATAAATAAATAAATAAAATACAAGAATCAATTGGAATATTTTAAATTACAGATTTTCCTATTATTAAGGCATGGTTGGACAGGAACAAAAATGGACACCAGCTGGTTTTTATTACTTCCAGTAACCCTATTATTGACCTGAACTTTCCTGCTCAGTCTGTTGGTTTTGGTGGCACGTAAAGAAAAAATATGCAAAGGACATAAATGAAAAGCAATGCCTGCTTTCTGACCTTTACACTGTTTGTGTATTTGAGGGAGCACATTTTCTATGCTCTGTTTTCAGCAAATCTTCTGCTTCACACTCATTTGGTTGCACATATCCACACAGAGGGAATAGATGGAGTACTAAAGAGCTCAATCTTGACTATTTAGGCTATTTCAGACTGTTGTGGCCATCTTCCCTACTCAGTAAAACACATGATTGAAGAAAGTATCCTGTTCAAATTTCCTTCCAAATTTGAAGACTTTAACAAAATGCAGTTAGAAAAAAATTCTACTGAAGGAAAACATGATACATATAATTCTAATGATCTTTTTTTTATTTTGAAATTACTATTAGCAATGGTTTATTTTTCCAAAATTATAGCACATGCATCATTCTCATCAGCAAAAAAAGAATAATTTCTAATACATCTATTTTGGGCAAACTTCTACCAAGTTCATAATGTAGTATATGTAAAATATAAATGATGTTAAAGTGTTAGGGACCTAAATAATTTATCTGACTGACATAATTAGCCTAAAATGTGTCCCATAAATAATTCCAATACTTTAAATATTTGGAATTTCTTTTTAAATGAACAAATGAACAGATTTTCAGTGTTGGTCAGATGGCATATGTCTTTATGTATCTGCCATCTAGAGCAAATATTGTAATGCTCCTGATGAGCAGGGCTTCTTGGTGGATCTGTTTAAGATTGTTCCTGGAGCAGCTAGCACGTTGTCATTGGCTGCTAGGATAATCCAAGCCTGTTTATTCAACAGGATGAGCATGAATGTTAAAGCCCACAGCAAACAAACAGCCAAGCCCTCCCTACGGATTTCAGCTTAATGCTAATGATATACAGTAAGCAGCAACAATTTTTTTCCACAGGTTAATGAACTGGGTGTTTTTCAGTCGAACAAGAGATTTCCTTCTCAACACTGCAAAGGCTGATGTGTGAAAATAACAGATTGTCACGATAAACTTAGTCTTAGCTGTCGTTGGCTTTCTACAGAGTCGATACCCATTTATGTTCCAGTGCTTCTCTACTTTGATCCTCATGTTTCTTACAGCTGATTGTCACGAAGAGAGGCCCTGTTAAAACACATGGCTGACCGACTCAAATGCGATCCTTCTCCTCTACGCAGCTGAGCCTCCTGCAGCTCTTTGCTCACAAAGGAATAATGAATGATTCAGAGTGATGAAACAGGAGGTCGCTGCAGAGTTCAGACCCTTGTTTCAAAAAGCCCTAACATGGCTCATCAATGCACTGAGAACATTACTTACTGAGACCCTGTAGACAGACAAAGCAGTGCATTCAACACCACAGCAACTAGTCAGAACTAACTCAAGGATGGGCAATGAGACAGATGTCAATAAACATAGAAGATAGGTGAGATCACTCTGAATTTTGCCAGACTGCTAAAGCAGTGTTTACTCCATACCAATATATCTGTGCTAGGGTTAGACTTATACTGCTGATAAACAGGCGAAGATATTGATTGCTCCTTTATTACATGTCATTTATTGACCAGCGAGTGTCTGTCTGTTATCATACAAGATCCCCCTTGACAGCTACATCTTTAAACCGGCCATAATCAATATTTCTATATTAACAATGTATCAAATGACAACGTGAACGGGGTGGTTCGTAGTGATGAACCTACAGAGAATTATCACCAGAACCTGCAGCTCCCCTCAGCTTTACGGAGCTTTATAGTGATCATTGTTTAGCTGTCCGGCCCACATCTTTACTGTTTTTATTCACTCTCTCCACTTTCATAGCATAATATTTGGCAGAAGCAAACAGCTGTTTTCAGAGAAAAAGCTGTAAAATCCCACTGCACACAACCTGCTCAGCACCAAACAACAGACTGGTGAACATGGTAGAGCATTTAGCAGCTAAAAAGCCGGATATTTTTCTCAGGAGTTGATAGAGACCAAAAACAGCTGAAAGAGAGTGAATATTGGACTTATATTCACCAGTTGGCCAGAAACACAACACCAAATGAATGATAATTGCTGGATGTATAAATAAGCGACTGCTTGCTAACAAGTTTAACATATCAACTTAAAAGGTGATAATATGTTGTGTGTGTTGTGTTCACAACTTTTCTTTATGGCTTACACCAAGTGGTAAAAAAGAATCAGTTATTGCAGGTTTAAAGTCCTTAAAACCTGCGATTAAATTTTATTTAATTTTAATCTCATTTACACCTTACCTAAACTACTTTCAACCACTAAATATGTGTGAAGGGTTACTGTGAAAAGGAGCAGTAAAGATGTAAACTAGACTTATATTACCATTGTAGAATTTTCAGTCTGGTCTGCCGGGTGTTTCAGTGGGTTTCTTCCCCTGACAAGAATAAAACTGCAAGAAAAACAGGATATTTCGAAGGGTCAAAATGTTAAGATCTTGAATATAGTCTAAAAATACTGGAAATGTGATTTCAATATCCCATATCTGTCCAAACTGAGTCTGTATCTTTCTTTGTCTTTCTGCTCTGTCAGCAGTGGAGGAACTAAGAAGTTTGCAAAGCTCACTGCTCTCACAGTTCTCAGTCTACAGAAATAATTCAACAATGCAGCATGAGAAGCTGATGTAACCAAATGAACTTTATTTCCTGAAGGCAAATGCTTTGACTGACATTTTACAGCCTGGAAATAAATGCATTCTGTGGGGTCATATTGACTTTTGGCAAAAATCTCAGCTTAAACATTATGTGTATGTGCAAATTGGTTGTGGCCTACTGTAATGTTAGGCTCTTAAAATCAAAGGTTGAAATTTTTTTTTCCATAAATAGTTATAACTATAACTCTGGAGACCTGAAAATAAAGTAATGGCAGTCTTATGGTTGGAGTAGCAGAATGGAAAACAAGACGCTTGCTGTCTGTTTGCTTGCTTGCTGATAGAACAAGTGAAAACCAACTTCATGTCCATGAACTGGACGACTATTGGAGCCCTGACTGATTCCTGGAGAGAACAGGCCTGATTGTCAACCTATCACCTATGACGATGCTATGTGACCGGGTTGCAGTTTGTGTCTTATGCAGTATGTTTGTGATAATTGCTACATTAACTGAAAAAACCAATCACAAAACACCCTATGATTGATTGGAGTTTAGAGCCCTGCAATGAGCAAATTCCCCACATGGTGTCCTCTATTCACCTTTGCTAATAATTTCAAGCTGCATTAAAACATTTTGTGGCCACTAAGGGGCACAACAACTCCACAACAAGCTGCTCTGGCATATTATCGCCTTATGAAGTTGTTACAGCTAATGTGTTAGAAAACAATTGTATCGACACATCCAACAAACATAGAGCGACATTAGCATTCTGATTTGTGCTTCTGGCTACCAGATGAAATAAGTGCAGTACTTTTCTTCTGGGTGACTAGCAGCTAAATGCTCCATGATGTTGACCAGCTAAGAGGCTAAAAAGCTTCGTAGAGCTATAGTAATTTGTCTCTGTGTGACCTCTGTGTGATTCATTGTTAACAAATGTTAAAGTGGCAGTAGACAAGTTTTTTGCTTTAACTTATCATTATGAAGTAAATGCTGATTGCACAATACTATGGCTATAGAATAATGACACCATCAGCATTTAGATTGGTTCCCTATAAGCCTCTGCTTTCACTATGCAATTCTGTCTACCACCGGGTCCGATCTCCCAGGAATATATATAAGGCTCAAGTCGCAAGCATGTTCTCACTCTCAACTCATCACATATGGACGCTTGGTCAGGACCCACTGGCGTCACTTTTTAACGCACTGGGTACCCACATGTGACGGATTGGGAGTGAGAATGTGTTGTGATTTACGGCACAAAGGTTGCACTGAGTATACTACTGAATAAACTTGTCTTTTGATTTCTAGAGGGCTTTCTTCCTGTCAGCTACCAGCCCTACAGCCATAGAATAACGTTACCAGTCAAGCTGGCACCGTAGACAGTGATAACATATTTTCTGTCTGTTGATTTTGTGAGCCCCGTTTTTTTTGGGCTATATCTGTTTACATTTTGACAGATTAGCACCATTAAAAGTATGCCGAATTAGCTATTAGCAGTTCCTACTTGCAGTGTACCCATGAGTGTGCAGACAGCTGTCACTGGATTACTTTGATAATGAAGAAAACCTGAAACGCGATGATTCTCTGGCGAGTTCTGTACTTCTTAGGAGTGTCTTATGGACGTTTATTTGCAATGGATCGCTGGACTGGATCGCTGGATGAATTCGATATAATGATGTCCCCAGAAAGTGTAAGTCACCCTGAATCTAAAAATAAGTGTATCGTATTGAGGTATGACTCTGTGAAAGAGGCGCTAAGGGTTTTTCTTGTACTCCCCGCTCCACCCCGATGCCAATCCCCGCTGTAGTTTCTAGCACTTTTTTTTCTGGGCATAACGTTGGCGCCCTAGGCGGCCATCTGTGTCACCTATAGGAAGCTATACTCAACTCAAACAATGTTATTACTCTGTATAAAATTTTACCTCTTGAGCGAACTTGCTTCTTTCTTCTCTCCTATTTCCAAAGTGGCGTTGATCATTTTTTCCACGGACATCTGGTAACAATGTCCTGTGTTGTTGGTAGTTCCTAGGCTCTGAGGAAAACAGAGTGATCCGGGTGTATGTCTTATTTTTTTTAATGCTATGGACCCTCTTGTGAGTCTGAAATAAAGTTTGAATTAAATAGTCTTTGCGACAGCGGCGCCAACAATAATACCAGTAGGAAACGCTAGGGGTGGAAAAGTTTGAAAAGTTGTCTATTGCCATTTTGAAATGTTAAATAGTGGAGCTGTAAGTATTTTTTCAAGTAATATTACGAAGTTGAAAGAAATATAAGACAGCACATACCACACCTAACATTATTTAAAGGTATTGTCAATGTAAGAAAAAGGGAGCGGAATATTACCTGAGCTTGGGAATATAGTGTTAAATCAGAATTAGCAAACAGAACCACTTCAATTATTCGTCCAGCGGTATAATTTCATAGTCAGCGTAACAATACCAATAAACAGTTGCTCTTGGTGATCAGTCAAGAGTGTCTATAACCCACAAATTAACTTTGGAAAAGCATTAACTTGAACGCAGATAATAACACACCATTAATTAAATTTTAAGGGCATCGTACGTGTGAAGTGACTGAGCGGAAGATACAGACAACAAGGACAACGACTTTAGGCTGTATGAAACATTTATTTACTAAACTACAGACAAAACAGACACAATACAGTACTAACATAAAATGACGATACAACGAAGGAATAGATGAAAACAAAACCGGAGCTTGATAGGGGAAATATGTAGCAGATGAAGTTTGTGACTGTCTCTGAAAGCAGCTTAGTAAAAGTGGTGATAAATTTAGAAAAACGTTTGGTTGGGGAAGCCAATTATGATTTCTGAAATATTCACCCAGTTAGCAGAAATGGGAAGTACTACTTCCGTTTCTGTAGGTCAGTAGATGCTGACGCTGGCGCCGAGATGATGTTGCAGGCCGCACGGGTGGGGGTGAAGACCCAGATGAAGTTGGAATTTTAACAAAAAGACAGAATGGGTATCTTCAGCACCGACAAAGTCTGACGCAGTCTTTGCGTGACATTTGAGAAATATAACTGCTTCAGTAAGAAAGTTCTTTAGTTGAGGAGATCAGTGTAGGTTTGAGTCCGGAGGTCTGGGTTATGTCAAAGCACTCCAGGGGTCTCTTATCACTAAGTTGCTAAGGCTGTGTTGTCTTCTCTCTTCTCCAGAAAGACTTTGGTCACCTTTTTGGTAAACACAAATCTTCCTGTATTATCTAAGTAATTGGCTAGATAGCCTCAACGCTTACTTGCTTGAGAAAGGAACAAAAATGGCATCTCTGGTTTTTTAACCTTTGCCTCAATGTGTGTAAAACTACATCACAATGGTTTCTGTGTTCTGTCCAAGAGTATCCTACATCAAATTTAAAGTTCTCCTCAAGTCATGTTTTAAAGTATGTAAAAATACTCTGCTATGATTAATATTTAGTTTAACATGGTTTTTGCACATAAAAAGTTAATAAAAACTCTGAAAAGGGGCTGGAAGCACATCTGCTCTTTCTCCCTCTATGAGAAATTCAGGATCTGGCCTTGGCCCCGCCCACCACCACTGCTTGGCTGACCAGTGAGAGAGCAGTGCGCATCAAGATGGCTAACGTTAGCGTTAAACATCGGAGATATTCAGACATAAGCCACGTTTCCACCAAAGTGCCTGGAACTTACGTGTATGAGCCCCAGTCAGACCCAGACTCAGATGAGGAGTCTGTTGTGCACCAAAATCGGCGACTAGCAGACGTATCAGAATGGTAAGTGCAGTCAGCATTTTGTATTTGTTTATGTTGTTTGTTAGCTTATAACTGACAGTGGCTGACACAGCTTTGTGAAACATACAATAATATCTGCTATGATGTTACAAGGAAGCTCCAGGGTCTGGTTTACATCCAAAAACTGCACACTCTACCATGTTTGCTGTCTTTCACTATGCTAATGCTAACTCTCACTCTCTGTACTGACAAGTCCGCTCTGCGCTCGAGGATCCTATTGGAGGTTTCAGGTTTCTTTGCCTGCATTTTATTAGACAGCAATTGGCTGTTGGAATTGTGACGTCCAAATCTAGCTCGCCTGGAGTACGTTTGAATCTCAGATTTTAGAGAAGCGCACAGAAATCTCCCCCTTCAGTAGAGGACAGTGAAAACACCTTTCTAGTGACAAACTTTGCACAGATACAAGTCAGTATAGTAAGGTCAGACATTTCAGGGGACATAAACATAAGAAAAACACATTTTTGAGTGGAGGGGATCTTTAAATAATACTGCAGTACACACAAAAATAATCATATTTTAAATATATTTTTTATTTTAACATCTGAAAGAGAATCAGTATTAACCAGTGGATTTAGCTGTTCAGTGGTTTTACCAGCAGTGTTTAATTAATTAATCTTTATCCCAAGATGCATTTGCAAAACTCGCTGGTTAGTCCTCAGTCTTGAGGACTGTCCTTTTGGATTGTAAGAGTTAAACATATTGTTTTAAAGTACTTTGAATAAAGTTTAAATCTCACTTTTGTGTGGCATTCCATCTTTTGATTACTTTTCTGTCTTAAATACAGGCAGTTTTACGTGCACAAAACGTTTTTCTTTTTCAGCTTGCCATCTTTTAACATGACTTGACAACATGACACAGCATTTTTTTGGCCACTGGATAGTTACTTTGTCCCATCCCTTGTGGTACTCCATTTAACTCACAGGAAATGTATTTCCTAGGTGGAAAATTTATACAGAGCCAGCAGTAGTCCAAACTAGGGAGGGCATTTCAAGCAAAAATACTATTCGATATTAGCTGGGAACCATTCGACGATTCTTCAAAGATCCCCCCCTCTGCTTGCACGCACACACACCGGAGGAACATGTGCGTTGACCTCAAGTAAGCCGTAATGGTACTGATAATGATATTGAACATGTCTAAATTCTCAACGCACTCTCATTCCCAACTCGTCACATATGGACGCTTGGTCAGGCACGTTGAAAAATGATGCTAAAGGGGTACCCAGTGGTTAAAAACGGGAGTGAAGACGGGAGCGCAGTCTGTTTACATTAAGTCCTGCTGTGGAAAACACCCTCTCTGATGAAACAGACGTTGGGGCACACAAAAGTATGCTCTTGCTAATTTTGCCAGTCGGTATATTGTCCATGGGATCGATGTGGAGGGGTGGGCACTTATCCTGGCAGTACTGGTTTAGTTCAGTAGCTGTGCCCGGTGTTTCCCGTTTTCTTTCACATTTTACCGGCATGTTGCTACCAGGCGCCGGTAGAAACTAGGGAAAATATATTTAAGATAAAACGATAGTTGCATAAACTTTTCGATTTTTTATAATTTCATTCGAAAATTCGAAAATCATGACCCATCCCTTCCATGATCGGAATTCAGCCTAGGAGACACACCATTGGTGAGCTGATTGAAACTCACTAGCCTAGCAACTTTCATGCTACAAACAACCCATCATGCAACTGTAACCCACTCCTGGGTAAGTACACCTCGCTCTAGGTTTGGAAGGAACTAAGTTTTGAGTTCAATAACCATAAACACAACGCCAGTGAATTCAGTAAACTGCAACTTTAGCTTATAAAGCTTATAAATAGCAAAACAGTGCAACTTGCATCACATTTACATGAATATGAAAAATAAAAAACTGGGCCCTTCAAACAAAGAAAATTGTCCTTAGTTTTATCAGTTGTCCTTATGTGGTATTTCTCCACAGCTTCAAGTGACTTCGAAGTCAGCCATAGAGGAAAGTTGGTCAAAGTCAACTTTGTATGAGTTCAGATCAGAGGGAGGTGTCATCTGTCAGAGTCTGAAGAGTCAGAGTGCACTCATTAAGTAGCTTATAATGTGTGTTCAAGCTGGTACCAATCCAGGTGACTGGTACAATCCTACCACAGGGTAGATAGTTCATCCGGCTGTTTCAGTGGCCATGTAGATCTGGGATCCTCGGAATCAGGCTGGGAGGCTCGCCATCTACTGGAACCATTGGATCTTTTCGCTGGATCTTCTCACTCAATAAAAAGACCAGACCTGTATTTACAAACAGGCTTATAGGCTTTGTTCTGCTTTCTCTTTTGTTTCTCTAATGTTGCACAACACCACAGCAAATCATAACATCATCAGAGTAAGTACTGACTGAATGCAAATACTTAACTTATTGAAAATTATTTGTCACTCTCTAGTTCAACTTCCAAATTCTCAAATGATATCAGAATTATTTCGCTCTTGCTTAGCATATATTGACATCATACAAATATCAGTCATGAAATTACAAATAAACTGTTTCAGCTTAACCAATATTTGAATAAGCAATAAAACACATTTCTTACACATTAAACATTTAACCTACAAACTTTACTTTCTCTGTGTAGCAAAATGATATGTTTCTGTAGAAACAAAGTACCTGTTTCACCAATTGAATAAACACCATAATTTTGCCAAATGCTCTTAGCAGTAACAGTAAACTAAATTTCGTAGTTCACTATTTCTTATCAAAAATACTGCTTGACAAATCACTTACTCATCTCTAGCAACATGACAAGTAGCATTAGTGTTAAGTGGCTAAGACCTCCACATTAGCAGAAACTCCCGTTTTTTCTCCCTTAGTAACATGGTGAATATTACTGTGATTTACTTACATTTTAAGCATCAAATACATTTACCTTTAGACACTTAATATTCACAAACCACAGCAAAATGCAAGAATGGGCTTTACATGGAAATAACTTCGTTGCTAACACACAACAAAACTAGCAAAACAGAGCGGAGAAGCTAGCTTACCGAGGCATGTGAAGTGTAACTAATTCAGATGAAACCAGCACTTCTGGGGGTCTGTGGCTTCTGCAGAGAAACCTTGTCACTGTTATCTGGTAACTGCACGACTACAATAAGTATTTTGACTTAGTTCCTACTGTTTCTCAACTTTTGTGAAGCTCAGCGCTGTCACTCGGAGCAACCACCCCTAAGGTAACATGGCGGCTCAGAGAAACTCTCTCTCTGTGTCGCAGACTCTTTTCTGTTCGCACACTGCACTGTCAAACTCCTGTTAATTTTGTTAAGGGTTGGCAATGGGTGAAACCAAACATCTGACCAAGTTATCACAACTGTAATATTTAATAACAAAAATAAAAGCATTAAATTAAAACGTTTTGCTCAGCTGGCTTACACAACACCCTCTTAAAGTAACAGGTTCACTCTAATAGCCAGTACTTGCTCAATTAAAAAAAACATCTGCTCTTCTCAGTATATATAGATGTCTAGTCCTTGAATACAAAAATTATTAAGTGTGAGCGGTATATTAAGAAACAACAAATGGGACTTTAAATGGCATTAGTGTATTAATAATACCACAATGGACATAGATTTTTTTTTAAATGTAATTGACTACCATTAGTTTAGAAAACCTGATAACCACTATCAATGTTTATTTGCTAGATTGATATAAACGGAGGAAACAGCTTTCAGATGTTGTCAGGTTTTCTTTTGTCTTTTTGGTCATCTTGGCTGTTAGCTGTTATGCTATGACATACTGAATATATTTCAAATTTCTTAACCAGTTGTTTACCTACTTGGCTAAAATGCCTTGTATACTAGTTTGTTGAGTTACTTTTTAGTAAACCACATTTAATTCAGATATAACTAGTACTATTTTTTAATAGGCCTAATGAAATCCAAAATACTGTTGTTAATTTGGGTAAATTTTTGTCCCGTTTTAGGTTTTTACACTGGTGACTTTTGTGGATCTATTCACCCTATTTTGGGCCCCAACTGCAATTACATACAACTATAACTATATTCTCGTTGTGGATTTGGTTGGTTACTATCAGCCAAAACATTTTGGTAAATATGCACTCTTGAAGTCATCCAGTTTCCCTGATAATCATTAAAAATATACACATTGTGCCGCTCTCTTTCAACAGACTTAAGTATGTTTTAATTCAGCAGTCTTTTATCAGTCGCAGAGCAGTTGGCAGCATGACACTGGGACATAAAACACCAAGCTGGAATGAGTTATTGATTATTACAGTCTGAGTGTAGAATTATCATCCTCAGGGAAAGGTTTGGAATAAGAAAGTCAGGGATTTTGTGGTCTAAGCTCACTTTGAGATTAATGGTACTACAGAAAAAAACATACCGTAGCTGCATTATTGCCACCAGGAGTTGTTAAAAGTGACAAAAATATAGAGAATGGTGATGTTGTATGGTTTGAAAGTAATACTTCAATTTGAGGATGTGGGATGACTTTGCACCTCAAACAGGAGACTGATTTCGTTCGGGCCTACACCTAATCCCCGGTACAGTCAATTAACTTTAATTCCTCAGCGAGAGAGACAGCGACAGGTTTTTCCTGTGGTTGACTAACCTCAGTAATAACTCTTCATTAGTTCAGAGAGGGCTGAAAGGGAATGAAAGGATTGCTGTGTGTGATTCTCCCACTGAGCTTAACAACGTTGTCCCTGATTCGTGTGATGAATGCCTCATATGTGTCCGTAAGAAATACTTGTCACTTACCTTAGGATTGCAGCTTTGTCACTGAGTTGGGAAATTGCACTCAGTGGATTTATGTGCACAGTAAATTGTGTTAAATGACTCTGGAGTAACATGTGAGCAATATGTGAATTGCAGGTTCTTTCCCTTCACAATTGCTTTGTAATTAGTCGGTGAAAAAGCAAAGCAAAAGCCATTGTATTGCCACTTTGATGGACCATTTGCTGATCAGATTGATCATGAAAATATTTTTAAGAGGCAGAGCTGCTCTGGAAGCAGATATATTTTTTGGGGGGGAGAACAATTACTTAGTTAACTGGCAACTTTGAATGACAAAAAAAAGCACTGCGATGATGACAAAATTATGATGAAAATGTGTTTTACCTGGACAGATGTAAACCAGAGGTGCTGTTGCGTTTTTTTTTCTGAGAGTTATGTTTCCAACTCAGAGACAATTTATGCTGCTTTTGCCACATATACAGATATTTGTATCTTAGTAGTCATAGTAGTTTTTCCACACCTGATGTGTAGCTATATGACATTAGCCATGACAAACACAAATTTTAACTTAATCACTAATGTTTTTTCGTCTTTCTCTGATTGAGAAACATTTATGTAACTAAAACTTGATTGGACTTTAAGAACGTAGTTACAACTTTATAATTAAACAGTCACAAACACAAGGGGACCTGTTCCTTATGTCCCTGTGTTAATTTGTTTGGCATCACAAAATGGAATCAGAAGAAAAACCAGAAAGCTATGGACAGGGACAGCAATCTACAGATGACTGAGTGATAATCAGACCGACTTTCCTTTTCTTCCACTTAATCCATTCAGCCTGTCATTGTGTTCATGTTCAAACTATATCTTTCAAAAAGTTTGCTTTTTCTCATAAATCAACTAGCAGCAGCAACAGATTACAGCAGCTTCCCTTTCAAGGTGGAGCGCCAAGCTTTCACCTATTTGGACATTAAAGTTACACAAGTGTACAAGGACCTTTAACTTCAAATTGCTGTACACCAAACAAGACTTTAAAAGATGCTCAGTGCTCCCCATTCCATTGGCTGGCCGAAACAATACGGTACAAATGACAATATTGCCACTATTCTTATATTTATTTCATATGATCCCTATTTTCTTAACTAAGTCTTGGTTTAAACAGTGAGACAGTCATATCACTAAGTCCATCCCAAGGATAAGGAGAGCCAGCTTAGACATGCCCAAATCTGCAGGAGGGCTAGGCCTACCTAATTTGTTATTTTATTACTAGGCAACTAACATTTCCAAATTGATTTATTGGATTGTATGCAACGTATGAGAATAAGCAAGGCCCAACATGGGCTAATATGGAACTGCTGTCCAATCCAGCTTCCTCTACAATTTCTGTCCTGGGCGATCCCATACCCGTGAACCTAAATCTTAAAACCTTAAACCCTGTTATCAATGGGCGGCAGTAGCTCAGGCTGTGGGGACTTGGCTAGGGTTGTCAGTTCAAGTCGTCAAGTTCCTCTCATGAATTACCATCTGTTTCCCCATCACAAACTGACTCTGCGTACCAGAAAAGGTCTGGTGTTTTTTAGCGATCTTTTTGTTGATGGTGCCTTCATGTCATTTGAAACATTACAAGAGGACCATTATATCCTGAGAACAATTTTTTTTCAGATACTCATAAGTCCATAGTTTTGCCAAATAACATTTCTGAACAAATCCCAAATGTGGGTGGTGATTCAGAAGTCTGGAACCAGGCTGCTGTCAATCAATAACTGAACAATTTTGGTCTTCATTTTAAAGAGGTTTTTAAAGTGACCCTAATTAATATTTTTATATTAACAGTGGGTCACTTGACTACTTATATGTGAAAGATATATATACATATATATATCTATATATATATATATATATATATATATATATATATATACACACAGACAGGTGACAAATTAAAGGAAAAACCAACATGAGTGTCTTAGTATGGTGTTGGACCAACATGTGTCGCCAGAACAGCTTCAATGCGCCTTGGCATTGATTCTACAAGTCTCTGGAAGTATACTGGAGATATTCCCTCATTTGGTGTTTGGATGATGGTGGTGGAGAGCGTTGTCTCCAAAATCTCCCAGAGGTGAGATGCGAAATCTCCCATAGGTGTCAACTGAGTTGAGATTTGGTGACTGCGAAGGCCATAGCATATGATTCACATCATTTTCATACTCGTCAAACTATTCAGTGACCCCTCGTGCCACTTTAGAAGCATCTGCATTTGTTATGTTTCTCCACTCATTTATCCAGGTTTTTCCTTTAATTTGTCACCCGTCTGTATATATTGACTACTTTTAGTACCTGTTAGTGATAATAAATATTTGACATAATAATTAAAATGTTTTTATCATCCTAATTAATTTCTTCTTTCTGCTTTGTGGATTTTAGTTCATTTACTGTACAGTAAATGCAGTAATACACAAGTAAAATCAACACAATTATCGAAGTAAGTAAAACACTTAATGATCTAATAAGTTATCAGTATTACACTGTATAGCTTTCAACTTAATATTATGGAAAGATAATGAGGCATAAGATTGATTTACTTCCACTCAGTAGTGGCACATCCTATTCGTGTGCCCTTTGTGGGACAAAGCCCCTACTGGAAAAGCCCCAAAAACCTGAAAGTTCGATATTTTTACAAATCCAACTCAGCATAGCTTTTCTTCAATTTGCAGGCTCAATAGGGGCCCTACTGCAAAGTTTACTGTAATTAAGATTTTATGAAACAGTACAAGTATGTAACTAGATCTAACTGAGCTCAGCCACACACTAGACAATAAAGGCCTCCTGTCCTGTGTCTATGTGTGTGCTGCCATTTATTGTCTGGATAGGAACAGAATATATGTACTGGTCAGTCATACAGTTAGCTTGCCACGGTCGGCTCAGACTCAACACACTACAAAAAAGCTAGAACTTTTTTGGCACAATGGCTAGCTAGCTTGTTTGTCAAGTGCACCATTTGATATAATGACCAATTTACTTAATGGCAGCGTTTCACAGCACATGTACATACAGAGGAAATGTTGATATGAATTTGCTACATTTGTGCAGAGTGCTGAGCTAAACAATGTGTCTCTCTTACGCATATGGCTCCTGGTGGACTCACACACACTGGTACAATTACAATGTGCCACCTTTCAGCTTTAATTTGGGAGTGTTAACATCCACATCAGATGGCTGTATAGAAATACATTGCATTCTGGTCCGTTGAGGATAGTGTCAGCATAGAAATCAGACTTCCTAGTCTACGATGGATATCTCCTATGAACATCGATGCACCCCCAAAGAAATCCTTAATTTTTTATTTTTAAGGGAGTACCCGATATTTTCTAATGACCATTTCTGTAAACTGATCTCTTAATAAACTACATTTTTAGTTGTGCTGAATATTACTTCAACACTTTCATACTGTGAACCAGCTATCCAAGTTGTGAAAACATGCACCTCTAGACATAAAAAATGGCTGCTTTTTAACGGTGGTAAAATGTTTAGAGAAAGAACAAACATTGCTTTGATTGTCTGAAGACTTTTATCTGTAAATATACATAACATGAACAAAAAACAACCAAAATGTACTTTTGAGAACCTTAACCTAATGCTGTAGGTTATGACCCAGGAGGCAATTGTCAATGATTTCAAGTCACATTCAAGTCACAATTACATCACACCTCATCAAGTCTCCCAGAGCCAAAGAGGATTGGTCTGGACTTTAAAAACCCTCGATCATTTATTTTCAGCACTTCTACAGGCCTGTGATATAAATATGAGATTAACTACAATGTTAAATCCTTTGAGAGCATTAGTAGATCTGCTGTGTACACCACAAGAGGGCAACTGACCAGGACTGTAGAGATAAACCAATGATTGTTCAGCTTACATTTAGCCCATGACCCTGTGGTCAGCAATCCCAAGAGATCTGAGGCACTCTGATGCACCTTAAAAGTCCTCTATTAAAGCGTGAGGAACCACTACATCTGGACTCAGGAGACTCTTTGTAAGGGCAACTGAAAGACATTGGTCCCTGATGCTTTAATAAAGGACTTTTAACTCACATCAGAGTGCCTCAGACCGCTTGGGATTGCTGTCCACAGGGTTGTGACCTTAACTTAAGCTGAGCAATGATTGTTTTATGTCTTACTTGTCACATATTTTGAAGAGTACCTAATTGAGTGGAGATTATCCTCCACTTTTTAAGACCCAGTGTAGCACTCCCCATTGTTTTTAGCCACGCTAGCAGCATGGCTTTAGGGATGCCAATGTCAGATGGTCGGTCGGTTCATCACTTTAGTTCAGACTGAAAAATCTCAACAGCTACTGGATGGATTATCATGAATTTTGGTACATACATTCATGGTGCCCAAAGGATGGATCCCACTTACTTTGCTGATCCCCTGACTTTTCTTCTAGCGCCACCATGAGATTGAATTTTGGGTTTTTTTTTTTATGAAATATCTCAAAATTATGGGACGGATTACCATGAAATTTGGTTGAGACATTCAGGCCTTCCTCAGAATTAACTGTAATCATTTTGCTGATTCCTTACAGGAATAGTTTGACATTTTGAGAAATACTCTTATTTGCTTCTTGTGGAGAGTTAGATGAGGAGAGTAATACAGAAAATATGAATCTTAACTCAGCATTTACTGGAATGGGGGAAAGCTAGCTTGGCTTTGTCCAAAGGTAACAAAATCAGCAGCTCTCAAGCTCACTAATTACTATAACACATTATATCTCGTTTAAAACACTTTGCCTAAATATAGCCTCAGAGTCATTAGGTTGGCTGTAGAGTCCGAGGGCCTTATTATAATTACCCAAGTGTGACAACAAAAGTGCAAAGCAGTAAGTCTATCTCACATCATAAATGGTCACATCATATCGTAAAATGTGACACAACTGCGTTTGCACCGTTTTCATTTTTAGAATAAAACATGAAATGCCGCTTTTGCTCAAAAGAAAGTTGGAAAGGAGACTGTGTTGAACAGGTTTATTTGAGCTCCAGTAATCTGACTCCCACATAAACAGGCAGAATAACAAGTTATAACCAGCCACTCTGAAGTGTGTGGTTATTCTGTAGTCTGGTGTCTTTACACATGATTTAATGCAACTGTAGATCTTTCTATATTAGACCATAAAGAGCACACTGGCAGTCAGTTTAACTGTACACACAGCACCCATTGCATTACTGCATTACTTGAGTGCTTTAATTTTCCAAGCATTTGCAAACAACACCTGCTCTAAATGCCGGCAATACATTTCGACCTGGCTCTCCCCAACCAGTGAGCTGTGTGGTCTGGACGGCTCATTGGCTTTATGATGATTACATTTTCTGAGATAACCTTTCCTTGCTTTCCACAGATGTTAGTAATTTGGGGGGCAGTTTTGTCACAGTGGCCCATTTCTGTTATTAGTCCGGGCGCTTTGGTATCCAGCATCCTCAGAAATCAATGATGGGTGTGTGTGTGTAAATGAAATCTCCTCTCATAGCCACCTCTGTTTGAAGGTTAGATGACAGAAAAATATAATGTACTTTATCTGTGACATAGTGCATAAATACACATATTGCATGTTGAATTTTAATTGATCTCCTTTTTATGTTCAACACTATTTGTTTCCTTTAATATTTTATTTGCGGTGTTTCTCTCTTTCACTGCCCTTTCCCAGTGAGCTAAAAATGGTGTAAGTTGCTTCCTAATGACCTATCCTCTCATGCATATTTTATGCAATGTTCTCATTCACATTTGAAAAGAGGCTAATTCACAGCATAAATATTTGATATGGACCTTTTATATTCCCACCTCCCACATTTCAATTAACTGCAAAATGTATCTTTGGGCTCACAATTTACGGCTTTTGCTAGCCACCATGGAAACTATTCCCCTCATTACCTTTATGTTTGTTATGCTACCATAAAATCAGGCAACACCAAGCATTAGTAAGATTGCATTTCCCATTGATTAACCTTTTAAAGCCTCTTCGAGTTATCCCTGTTGACCACGCTAAGCACACTTCACAGACCATGAGCAGACTGTTAATTTCTGATGATTCTGAGACAAGTGGTCACAGCTTTATATTTCGTGAGGTGCCTTCACATCTTACAGTACCGCCTGTGCCGGTTTTACTGGAAGACCAAAGGCGCAGGAGGCCACAGTGACTCATCAATCAAACTGGGAGTAATCAGACACAGATTGTTGCAAATCGCCCAGGAGGATGGGAATCGATGTAAAGCAAAATTAACCCAGGGACAAAATTGACAAAGATGAAACAACTGGTGCAAAATTGGATATGAATTCCAATTATGATAAATACCATGGCTCAAGGCACAAGGCCTTGTTTGTTGGCACTGGATTCTTTGAAGGACGCCAAGTGGAACTGTTCTGCATGGGTTGATATGGAATAAGGAGTGGTCTCCTGGCCAATAAGAAATAAAAAGTATCCGTGTTCACCTTGTAAACTGGATCCCAGCTTTGATTCTCAGAGCACCTCATGAGACCCAGAGGGTAGCATGATACTGCAGGCCATATTGCGTGCTGTAATATGAAGAAAGTGCACAGAGGAAAGCATTCCTAAAAAAACTGAAAAAGTCTTTGTGAATGGCAGGTGCTGAAACATGTCTGCCAATAAATGATGAAACAAACTGATTTGTGTTAAATACAGGTGACATGGTGCCATTACTGCATCAAAAAGAACCAATAAGAAGCAATTCACAAATCAGCCTCACCAGGATGGACGGAAGAGATAAAAACATTTTTGAAAAGGGTTGCTGTAAATATGCAATTTTGCAATTTGTGGATGTGTTGAGAACAGCAACATGAAAATGATTAAATGATCTGATTTTAGCACTGATGCACAAAAAAAGCTTTAACAAGGTGCATATATATTTTTCCAGTTTTTGCATACTGTATGCTCTTAGAATTGACCATTGTTGACTATAGTGGGATTTTGAAGCTCCATACAGATTGTTTTGGACCGAAGTAGCATGGAGTTGGTGGAGACCAAAACAGAGCTAAAAGGAGAATGAAAATTGGACCTGCATTCATCAGGTGGCCACAAACAAGCTTGCCATATGAAAGCAAATGTTGCTCTGTGTCTGCTGGATAGGCTAGAGTTTGCCGTAACAACTTTATAAGGTGATAATATGTCAATATGTTCGCTGCGCCCAAGTGGCCAAAATATCAATTAAAGCAGGTTAAACCAAGTAGTTTTTGTGCCTTAAACTGACCCAACTTCAGCCATGGCAGATCAGTCATATGAATAGTTTTTTTAAATGGTCACATGTAAAGGTTTTGGAAGGCACTGAAAATTGTCTTGTTGTCCTGACAATATGGGCTCCAGATCAGCAAACACTTATATGGGGTCACTGTGGAAAACAATGCCAAACTACCTATTTCGTGATTTAGTTTGGAGGACTTATTTGCCAATACATGTTTAGAGGCATTACTTTATACATGCTAAACAATAAAATTGTATTATTTTCTGTGTAAAATCCTGTAAGTCTCCAAACATAGACCCGCATGGGACACTTACAGTAATGCAGGTTTTCCAGAATGGTATAAATTCTTTTCTGATAATGGAAAAGAATTCATTATTTACAAGACATGATCATAATTTCTGACATTTTTTAAAAAGCCAATATCAGTATAACTCTGACATGCAGTATGTCAAATTTTCCAAAGAATGAACCCGGAAGCCTTGACAGGCTTCTGAAGCCAAAATAGAACCGAGTCATCCTCTCTATCTGTGACAAGCCACTGAACCCCGACCAGTTTAACTGATCCTTTCTAGAGCCGAGTTCTACCGTGCTCTTATCTGAAGGAGTGTGTTGATGTGACTGTGTCATGATAATGAAGTTAGGGCCACAGAAGCCTGTCTCAGTGACTGAGTGATCGCCTGAGGGCTTCTGCCACCACCCTCATTCATCACAGCGATGATAGTTTTCTCTCTCTCTTTTTTCCCTCTGTCTCTCTCTCTGTCTCTCTCTCTCTCCGTTTCTCCATCTGTCTCTCTCATTTGCCATTCCCAGTCCCTGCATTTGCATTTGTACCCTTTCAGCTGTTCATTAACACTTGATGAATGCTGCTGTGTAAAAAGGTTTCCTTAAAGTCATTTAGTTCGTGAGTCATGAATATTTCCTGCACCCCCGCTCAACCACCACCACACCCATCACATGCTCTTTTTCTGGCTACACGGCTGCAACACGGTTCCTAATGCCGGTCATCTGTCAGACACCCACTCCTTATTATCTACTGTAGGATCGGGGCACCAGCACCTCCTTTCGCCCCCAAGCAACCTGAAACCTTTGAGTATGGGCAAACCCGGGAGATCACATCACCGTAATGTCTTTCTCTTCCCATCTCTCTTTCACCCCATACACAGCAGAGGGGTGGCCAGGGGTGGCACGCCACACCCTGAAATCTGCCCCCCATCACCACATCACAAGGTTATATGTAGTTGGCTTGTTAGTATCATGGATGCATTACTGGACAGTCCTACTGGGTACAGCCCAGTAGGGCACAACATTTAATTTTATCATCTTTGTTGGAAAGTCAGTCAAATTAGAACAAAGAGATGCAAAACGACTATAAAGAGACAGTCTATGTGGGAGGGGTGGGGGACCTTTCACATGTCTGTGTCCAGGGGCCTGCTGTCTCATAATCCATCCATGACTGTAGGCTATTTAGAATGATTTCATATTAGAACATTTCAAGTTGTTTATTTGGCATAAATGTATTACACTGAATAAACACTGTAACCATTAATAATGTACAGTTTATTATCGCCCCACCATTTAAAAGTGTCTAAACCCACCCCTGCCCACACATCATATCTGCTCTCCCTTTGTCCTGCCATCTAACATTCTTTTTCAATCACTTTCACTGTCATTTCTTTCCCTTTCCCTCACTTNTTTTTTTTTTTTTACCTCTTACTGCCCTTTCTCCTCATACGGCCTGATTTTGCACTTTGCAGCAGCCATTAGTCTAAAGTACCATCTCTCATGCATTAACCATTGGCCCATATTGGCTCCCATTAGATCTGCCATCTCTCATAGAGGAAGAACCGAGGTGTTGGAAGACAGACTGAGAGCAAGGGCCTGATGCTTTTACAACAGCCACAAGAAGGCATACCACCTTGTGCTTATTAACATCCTGCTCAGTCATACCTTAGCAAAAGTTAACGCTTGACAACGGGAGGTTTCATATTAACAACGACAGAGGAACAAGATGAAACACGCACTTTCATGAGCCTAACGACTCGTATGCTAATTGTGATTGGTTGATTTGCTGCGCTGCTGCCAGATGGAATACTGATTGAGGGACCGAGGCTTTTTGATGATGGGAACATGAATGTTAAAACATGCTATCACATCGAAAATGACCTTTACTGCCCTTCTGCACCTGTTGGCTCGCTCACTGGCAAAGTGTTTTGATGTTTCACTTCGTGTAAATAATTTAAATCTTTATGCCAGCCATATCTACTTGCACTGCCAGTGTAATATTAGAAGATAGAGGCAAATGTTAAGTTACTGTAGTCTTATTTGCAGTACTGGGGGTTTATCACATAGCTTCTGCCGTCAGAAAGATTCAACCTCTAAAAATCTGTGAATATCTACCACAGACTTTACTCCATGGCCCTAAAATTGAACTTAACTTTTAACACTGTAAAATAAACAGCCTGGAATTTGGGCTGGAATTAGTCAAGGATATAAGTCCTGAAGGGTGGGATGAGGTAAAATATGTGAAATAAGGATTCAAGTCTGTGCTCTCTGTGTTGTTTTGGTTTTTCTTCGTGGCATCTGACATCTGACAATTAGAGCTCCATTCTGCTCCTGCTGATTAAATTTGCAGCAGGTATCAATTAGCCTCGATCACATAACAGTTGTTATGAAATTAAGTCCAGGTGAGTGCCAATGTTTTACCTAAATGGTGCATTGTAATTACTCATTTCAATCATCTGCTTTAACACTAACTCTGTCAAATGCTGTGTTTGTGCTTTCTCTCAGTCAGATGCCATTTTTTGGTCACATTTAATAGAACCTCATCTGTGTGGATCTTTAAGCTTGCAAAACAGGTAGTTTCAAACAGAATGAAATACTAATGTCTCTATGAGGGCAGGAGAATTGATGAATTGATTTCAGCAGTGTTGAACATTAAGGGAAGAATTTACTGTTTTCTAAACCCCGCCCCCAAACAACGACTGACCAATCATAGCTTAGCAACCATAACTAGATATGGCAGGTCTGTCAAGCTTTGGATTTCTCTACATGTTCAAGCACTGCGCATGGGGCTCTAAGAAGAGAGCATTTAAAGAATATTGAGGGTCTTTTTTTAGCTTTTCCAAAAAAAGGAGGAAAGGAATTAATTCAACTCCAAGTTCAGGTTCTTTATTTGTCATATGCACAAAAATGACAGCGAAGCAGTTGGCAATGAAATTCGTTGTTCTAAACAGTGTGTTTGTCTGCTCTAACGTAAGCTGATGTGTATGCAAGATGGCGCCACGGTATTGCGCTAGACACAAGAACAGTTTCTTCTCACAGTCCATCACTCTGATGAACACTTAAATCAGTCGTATAGTGTCAATAACCCTGTAATGACAAAACATCCGCTTGCTTCCATTATAGATTGTATTTGTACAGTTTCAAATGTACCATCTTGTACATATCATCATGCGCTGTCACCGTCAATATAAATCCTACACGCTGTATATGCTGTATATAGACATGTATACATGCATATTCTTACATAATCATCCACTCCATGTATACCCATTCAGTCTTTCTTTCTTTCCACTATTTATATTGTTTACAACTTACAGAAACACTTGATGACAGCACAATACTTGCAAGTATTTGCATGTGATATTTTAGTAGCACAAGTATTAAAACCAGAAAAACACTGTTCTGGGTAATTAACTTGTATTGTGTCATAGTTCTACAGTAGTTTCCTCTGATTTTCTTTACTTAACATGGAAAATGCTAATAGTAACCATATGCAAAAGGTATAAAAGGTTAGACATTCAACTTTGTAATTCATGTTTAAGTCCATGTCCAAATGCCTTTGACACCTTGATAAGCTCACTCACAAGAGGTTTAAATTCACACAATGTCTAATGAACTATTTATGATAAACCATAAAACAACAACAATAAATATGTCCTAAAGCATAAACTAGACAAATACTCAAAACAGAGTCGTTAAGTGGGAAATAGAAAGGGTTTGACTGCAATAAGACTGCAGTGTAGGCGCTGTGTAGTTACAGGATTTTCTGGTGTGACTGCCTCAGTTAGCATGTTGGATTAAGCACAGTGAGCTCTGTAAGACCCCAAACCCTGCAGCCAGCACACAGAAACACACTAGGATGAGCTATTGTAACTGAGAAAGACAGCTTTGTCACTCTTTGGTCAACTTTGAATTGCTGCTTCATCAAAACACTTTAAACTTAACTCAGTTTGCAGAAACATTGCAGAGCCCTAACTGCATTTTTTTGTGTGTGTGAAATAGAGGGGGGATATGGAATGATGTCTCTATTTTGAGCTCTTGGTGCACTGCCTTCCTCGCAAGGAGAATGTTTGTTTTCCCTTTGCTACTAAAACAGTCTCTTTGAATCCCCGCAGGACTCAGAGGCCTCCACTCTTCCAGCCTTGATATTGATGCAATTTGATGTTCACATCTGTGTATCTGTAAGGCATTTCTTTCTCTGGCTGGTTTCTTTAAGCACAAAAAATACTCCAGTTTCCCTGCTGGAAAGATGATATAATTGGCCCAAATACAGTTTCTTTTTGCTATAGCCAATCAGGCATCATTAGTGGAGGCTAACAGAGAGCTTTATGTGTGTTGGTGTTTCTCAGTGCGAGCTGCTCTTGCTTTCTATCCCTCCATGCTTATTCAGAGGATCAAGAGTCTATCTCGCCATGAAGTGCGACACAGAACTGCAGAAGCGTACCCACACACATACACATTGTCTAAGTCAGAATTGCTATTAACCAACTGACAAATGGAGAAACAGGAGGAGGAGTTTGCAGAGGTTTAGATGCCATGTTAAGTTTGGTTTTGATTGGCTCACATTCAGAGTGTATTGGTGGCCAGTAGGGGTGTAACACTATCTGTATTTGTATCTGTTTACTTCACAACAAGAGGCTACAGTGATGCTACTGGCTCCACAGTGCTGTGCTTAAGCACAGCAGTGCTTTGTGCTAAATGTCAGAAATGTCAGCACGCTAACATGGAATAATGTTTACCATGTTCGCCATCATAGTTTAGTGTGTTACCATGCTAACATTTGCTAATTATCAATTAATTGCTCGCTAACTTTTTTTTAAAGTTTAGCTGATCACAAAATATACAAAATAACGTATTTTAATTATGTATCTAAATTAACCAAATAATAAAGTATTTCATGTATTTGAACCCCACCTTCAAAAATATAGAAAAGTGTAAACCGAGTCTAAATAGAAGTTGTGAAACTGTTCCACGCAGAAATGAATAGTGGATATAACACAGGAGGTTTTAATAGTGGGTAAATACAAGTCAGAATTGCACTGGGCCATATTGCAAGATTGTTCTATGAAAGCTGGAGGTTGTAGGAAACCCAGATGAATGTAAAGTTGGTCTGAAGTGTCTAAAAAAAATGAGAAAGACACTGACAGTCTTTACCATTTTGAATGCACTTTTGAGACAGTCCCTAACTTCAGCTCGTCAGTTTCTTGACTACTGTGAAGTCGCGCAAGGTGCCAGGCTTCAGTATCAGATCATGAGGTAAAAATAACTCTTGTGGAACGTCAGCTTCATCTTGCAGTGCACAACAAATCTGGTGAAAAGTTACTGAAGAGGAACCTCGCTGAATGACTCAATATTTAAATGAAAACTTTCTACGACCAAATTGTGTACATTTTGGCAAATCTGCGTCATGAAAAGTCATGCTGCTTTGGAAACTAGCAGGTCCTGTTCACAAACAAACCTGGATTACTTATATGAATTTTTTCTAAGATTTCAAAACTGATTTATGGACATTTATTCTCCTTGGATATCGTAATATCACTGCACTGAGTTCTGCTGATTGTAGCAAGGTGTTTATGAAGTTTGAGTCTTTAGATTAGACTGAGTTATGACTTATGGTCAATTGTGTCAGTCAGGTGACAGGGGAAAAAATATATATATTATTGCAAAAATGCTGTTTGTATGTGTTCATATCCTGATAATGTGCCCATATTTGGCCTTTACCCCTTCATTAAGAATATTAGACCATCAACACTGGATCCCTATATTTGATGAAGAACATATTCATTCCCTATAATGTACTGTATTTCATCATATCATTGCAGGCTGAAGTCTATCTACAGGGTGGAAGCCAAGAAAACATCCTTGACATGTTTCCAGTCCATTGGAGGGCAAACGCACAGTCATGCAGACAGCCGACAGCTGAGGAAGGTAATTCAACTGTTTGCTGCCTGAACGTCAAAGAAGAAGAAAAAGGCAAAGAAATGGGAACAAAATGGTGAGCTGGAATGAGCAGATGTCTGTTTTCATTCCCATGGCTGCGGTTTCTGCGTTTTAATGACAGATTTTCTTGAAGTCACTAAAAGCCTAAAGTCATTCAAACTGTGAATTTATTAACACTTTGGGGGGTATTTAGTTGGTAAAACTGCCCAGAGCTCAACCACCAAAGCCACCGATATTTTTATCCAGATATCATTTTATTTAAAATTGAAAACGCATAGCAATGCACATACAGACCTTTCATTCTCTTCCTTCCCATGACCATGATTGTGTCATGATTTAAGAACTGGGTCTGATGTGCAGCTCCATACAGTATATGGGCCGAGGTGCTTTTATGTTCAGCAAAGTCAGTGTATTAAAATAGGCTGTGGTAGGTAGTGGTGATGGAAAAATGTGAAACATTAAAGGAAAAAAATCAATTTACAACATGACTCTTGCTTTTGTAGTTTTGGCCAACATTGGTAGTGGTTTTATACTGGTGGTGAGCTTCTCCTAGCAGGTGGCCTGTCAGTGCTACTTTTTAGAAGTGTAGGAATAATTTAGATGCATATTTGCTCTCCTGCCCAGAAATAGTATTAAACCTGCAATAACTGATAACTGATTTTTTTTTTTTGCCACTTGGGGGCAGCGGAAACAAGCTGTAACCACAAAACTGACCATTGACATCACCCAAGGGCGTAATTTCCCCTGGGATTTCCCACACAAAATCCTGGTTTTGTTTCCCTCACTTTAATTGTTTCAGTTTGATTCTTTCTGAAGTCTCTCTGAAAATAGTTGTCCTTCTCTCCAGCCAGCTCCTGCCTCTCCAGCAGCGAGTGGTGTGGCAATGGGCCTATGAATTTTTCTTGCCTTGGGTTTCACCCCTCAGGCTTCATACAGGCTGCCCTTCCTTGTTGGTGAAGGTTGGCGGGGCTGTATGCAACCTGAAAGGAAGACCTGCAGACACTATCAGGACTGAAAATTGGTGCAGCCAATGTCATTCTTTGGGTAATATTTTTATTTATAGTTTAGAGTCGTAGAACATTAGAAAATTGTTACTGAGGTAAGTCAGTCCTAGTGACTCATTTTATATAAATTTATTACATTTGTTACATTACATTACAAGTGTAGAAATCCTTTTCTGAAACTCTTTGGCCTATCCTGTGATAAGTCAACCTCTTGTGCATTATCAAAGGTATTTAAAAGTAGGTCCCATAGACTAAGTCAGTATTTTCTGGACTTCCTTCTCCTCCAGTCCATGAGGTCACATCAACAGCTTATTTTTCAGTCCCCATATTTTTGGAACATAGGAAGTCATCTGAAACATGCAAACTCCACACAGACTAGACTGTGAATTGATATAGTCCCTCCCTTTTAGAGGTGCCAGTGTGAGCCACTGAGTCCCTGTTATGTTCTACAAACATATTGGATTTGTTAATGAGCATCAGGGCCTCTAATGAAAATTAAATAGCCCCTGAAGTGTTTATATGCTATGTCTTGGAATAGAATTAAATCTTATCCCAACAATTCTCTCTTGTTTGGTCTCTGTGTTTTCAGAAAGGGGGGAAGAAGCTGATTAAAAAGACAAAGGAAATTTCTTGCTTGATGACAATGAAGCTCATCTCATCTAGAACTAATCTATTTCATTCCCTCCCTCAGAGACCCAAACCCTTCTTACTGACCCATCACTCCCTCATCTTCCAATCCCTCATCCTCCTTTCCCTTTCGCTCTCCTTCTTACCTCTTCAGTGTTAATACCAATTCTCAGAGGCCTGACTGTGCATATAACCCTCCATGGCTTGATAAGCCTCTGATAAGCAGTCTGTCTCTTCTCCCCGAGGACCCGGGGTTTGAGTTTCTCTTTCTGACCTCTCTTTGAGGTCCAGGTTTCTTCCCTGTGGAGGAGCCAGACCCAAAGCTCTCATCCAGTGACCCGTCCGAGAGAGCTGCGCAGAGCTGACAGGATCAAAAGCAGAGGCATTGAGCTTCGGGAATAGAGAGCTCTGTACATGTTCAGACTGGAGAGGAGGGATGAGACTCACCAGCTTTTCATGTATGTTTCTCTCTCTCTCTCTCTCTCTCTCTCTCTTTCTTATAGTGGGTGATTGTTACTGTACATGTCCAGTCGAACGTGTTGCTGCATACAAATGTATTCAAGCTCTCTGCAGCTTTGTATTTTTCCTTTGCTGACGTTCTCTGGCAGAGGTGTGATGTGCTGACCACAAGATGTTAGTAGGTAGATGTAAACAGAAGCACTGAACCAGAAAGAAAGGTGGACATGTTTTCCCACAAGGCAACACAACTAATCACATGATATTGTTGACAGGTTCCATCGGATCCCACAGCGGGGGCTGCTTTAAGAAGAATTACACTACTTTGACAAAGGCAGTGTGCACTTGGGAAGTTGAAGCCAATGCAACACATTCTGTTTCTTTATTTTCACAAACTTTACATGTGTTCAAGGGTCACTTCACCCAAATTACAAAAACACATATGTTTTCAATTACCTCTATATTATTCTATCTAGCTATATCTATAGCTACTATATATCTAGCCATGTAGATAGTTTGGCTTTATGTAGCCTACCGAGGTTTTGAGATAATCTAAGTCTGAAATATCTGTTGCCAACCCAATGTGATGGGGTGAAAGTACAAGACTTTTCAGGGCTTACGGTGAACAAAATTCACAAGAGGCTGTATAGTGGTGCTTTGAGCTATATGCTGACATCAGCATGCTAACCTGCTCACAGTGATAATGCTAATACGCTGATGTTTTGCAGGTATATAGTAAATAATGTTTACCATGTTAACTGTCTTAGTTTACCAAATTAGCATGCTAGCATTTGCTAATTAGCACTAGGCAAAGTACAGCCAAGTATTTGGTAAAATACATAAACTAAAGTATTAGACAAGGTTTGACCTGGTGATGGTGTAAGATAAAAAGTTAAGGGATCACCAGAGTTATTGTAATTCATCCTCTAGGCACAATGAATATCAGATATGTGACACATTGTTTTTGTTTTTTATTTAATTTGGGTGAACTGACCCTTTAATTTACACAGTGTTAACATTTTGCTTTCTTTTCATTGAAACACTTCCCATTTTCTTTCCATCTGAATTTATTAACATTCAGGAACCTGCAGCCCTGCAGCAGGTAACATATTTTATTCTATTAAACACACTTTAAAATGCTGCTTCAGTGGAAACCAACGACTCCACCTTCATGTAATTCCTGGCTGTGTGATTTCTTGTCATTCCTGAAATTTGACAAAATTAAATTTGGATTCAGAGGAGATAATTTCTATTCCCACTGGCAACCCATAATCTCCATTTTTAGAGATCTGTCATCTGACTAGATCTAACTGTGAAAATAAGTTATTTTACATCATAAATTATACAGTCTTAATGAGATCTGGAGACTTTCTTTCCTTCCTTCTTCTTCTGTGCTGACATTTGTGTGTTTACCTACTTTTTTTTCTATTAGTCCTGGTCCATTTGTCATTCATGTTAGACAAATCTCTGTACTATATACTGCACTCTTACAATACTGTGAATATTGTGCATTGTTGACCAGGAAGGGCAGAGGAGTTGTTGGAGGGGTTGGTCAGGGGGTAGTGGGGAGTTTGCAGGTATGCTAGCAGTTATGTGAGGCTGTACTTAAGCACAGTGGTGCTTTGAGCTAAATGCTTACTAATGTGCTAATATGCTCACAATGACAATGCAAACATACTGATGTTTAGCACAAATCATGTTTACCATGTTAACCATAACATTTGCTAATTAGTACACAAAGTGAGGCTGAGGCTGATAGAAATGCCATTAGTTTTGCAGGTATTTGGTCATAAACTAAAGTATTGGACAAAATAAAATTTTGATCCGATGATGGCGCTGGATGAAAAGTCAGAGGATCACCAAAGTTATTACACTCCATCCTGGGAGGAGTATGAATGTCTGCACCAAGTTTCATGGCAATCCATCCAATAGTTGTTGAGACATTAAAACACACGGTGCATTTGAGCTGCTGTTGATGCACATTCTCATGACAAGGTCTTTCATGCCTCTGCAGACAATACGGTCGTGGCATCCAGGAGATAGGGCCTGGCAGAGACTTGCTCGAACCAACTCTGTTGATCACCAGCAGGGAAAAAGCAGATAAGAAGTGACAACACAGTCTCCAAGATAACACGGGTTGGATTTAGGTGACAGTAACAAAGACTTGGGGCGGTTTTCTTTTCAAGTTTCAAGAGAAAGAACATTAAAAACAACATCAAAGGTCAGAAGATAAAATGCCAGTGTTAGCTGTGGGGGGCTTCGCCAAACCCAGGCAGCAAATGCAAACGTAACAGATAGTGTCTCTAAAAAACATCAGATCAATTATTCATAGGCAGAAGAAAATACAACTGGAGACATACTTAGAGTGAAATAGAAGCCACAGTTTCAAACTATCTGAGCTAAATTCAGATACTAGAATCAAACTGAATATAGATTAAGACAAGGAGACACAAACTTCAATGCACAATATTTGCAAACAATATATCAAGAGCTACAGTGATCTACAATGGATGTGATATATTTTAGTTTGCAGCTCTTTTTATGAAATCTGAACATCACAAAAAGAAGTTTGTTGTTGTAAACAAAAATAACTTACAATTTCTTCACCTTGGCAAAGTAGAAAAACAATTTTTCCCATGCTTGCTCTTACACCAGCTTCAGGAAAAATTCAGCTGAGTTAACAGTATATCTGCTTGAGTAAAACATTTCATAAATCCTTTCACCCCTGCCTTTCTGGGGAAAAAATCTCCACAGGAGAGACATATTGTCCCATTGATGTTGAAAATCAGACCAGGAACTCTATTGTAGCTCTGAGCTCAATTACCAGGTTCTTGGTACCGCACGCACCATAACTGCTAACCTGCCAGTGAGCAATATATACTGGGCACTTAACTGCTAAAAGGGCACTATTTTGCATTATGACATACATGGGGAAAGTGGGGGGATATATGCTTCTTCACATCAGCTGAAAGCACCACTTAGCATCGGTGGTTGATCTCGTTAGAGAGACAGCAATATGTTTCGTGATCACAGACAGCACTTTAATATTAATAGTGCAGCAATGCAGTGCTGTCACAAGGAGAGAAAGTATTTTTTAACATAATGGGAAAATTGTCTAAAGCTGCACTCATCAGGATTTTTATAACAATGTATCAAATGACTACAGTATGTGTAATGTGGAAGGTGTTGCTTGAAGTGACCGTGGAGAATTATCAATCATTCCACTCAGCTCTATGGAGCGTTTTAATGTCTTCTAGCCCACAATTGACAAAGGAACAAGAGTTGAGATCACATTCAACTAGAGCCTTCAGGTTTATATGTCATCACCTGAAATGCTCCTACGCTCCGTCAAAGTGTTTACATGTGTTTACTTGTTCCTACTGTATCCCAGAACTCCACATGGCAGCACCGGTGATGACTTAAGTGCACGTCTCCCTGCCTGAGCTCATTAACAACAACGTCTGTAAGGATGCATGAACATATACATATTCAGTGACCCGCTTTTGTGAGATGCTGCGGTTGCTGCAGCTGAGCACGATCACAGGACCATCTATAAATAATAGTGCAGCAGTGACTTGGCTCCATTTTGTTCTGACCCTGCAGAGTGACTGATTTTAGATCAAGTCTCCAGGGGAGCCACTGAAACTGACATCAGGGAGAGGCTACAGTATGTGCTGTTAAAGAGGTTTGAGGTGGAAAGCTACAGCAGCTTTCCAGTTGTCTCATGGGTGTAGTGTGATTTTCAGCATTAAAGCCATTGCTGTCTAATACCTCCTTTGTAGTCCTCTACATGAGCAGCCGTAAGTGTAAAGGCTACAGGACATAATCACGTTTGCCAAGCAAAGGAGAACAGAAAAATACATCTGCACTCTCTCCCCCTTTGACCTGCCTCCACTTGGAAGCCTGCCTGAGCCTTTATATACTGAGCAAAGGATGAATACAAACACGTAAACACACAAACACACATTTAAGCAGCACTGAGATCCACACTCGCACTGTTTCGCTGGATACTGTACATGCACAATGAGGTTCAAATGAATTCTCCTGCATTTGGAGCAGCTGGCAGGTTAAGTGCCTTGCTTAAGGGTATTAAGAAATTACATAGTTGCTGACGGAAGAGACAGCAACACCGCTCAGTCATTCAAAAGGCAAAAAAAGGCAAGCACAGTTTCCTGGCCAGTGTGGGGATTTCAACAACACTGTGTAGTATTGGATCAGCAACAGTAAGCCAACATGAATCCCAGGCAGACATTACTGTGAAGTTAGACTGCTGTGTTGCTTTATCAAACGAAAAGTGCTACACTGTAAAATAACTTATTGCTGCTAATGTTGCCAAATAACATTCACAATCATATTTACAAACGAGCTGTTGTGCAGAAACTCTAAGAGTTAAGAGCAACTTAACACTAATCTAGTTTTTGCTGAACTCCTGTTTTTTTTAACTCATTTTGTAGCAATGATGTAGAAGTGTACTTCAGGGTGTGGTCAGTACACTGTGACATCAGTGTGGTAGCAGGTGCAACAAAGCACACTTGTGACAACATAGAGAGGGTGTGAAACACTGCTTCTCAGCCTATAGTGTTTAAGCTGCATTTACTGATTTTTCTTTTTGTCATCTGTTTTTTGAGAAATCATCACCTTTAAGGCGAATGTGTTAGCAACATTATTGTTCATTTGGAGTCATGTTTCTGGCCACCTGGTGAATGTAAGTCCAATATTCACTCTCCTTTTAGCTCTGTCTTTGGTCTGTCCCAACTCCTGAGGGAAATATCCGTCTCTTTCCCTGCTAAATGTTCCACTATGTTCACCACCCACTCACTAACTTTGTCTGTTAGCTTGATGGTGAGCAAGTAGTGTACAATAACTGAAAACAACTGCCCGCTGTGGCTAAAATTATGAGAGTGAACCAAAACAGGGAAATTTCGGGTAAATAATTATCTGTGTTCATATATATGTGTGTATATATATACAGATGGGTGACAAATTAAATGAAAAACCTGAATAAATGAGTGGAGAAACATAACGAATGCAGATGCTTCCACTCGGATGCACTGCATGGTACAGTTAAGCAATTAAGATCCAATCATGCTCTGTGGCATGTATAAAAATGCTGAGCAGGCCCAGTTGATTCTGATTTTGTATCAAGACTGCTCAACAGGCTAGTGTTTCAATAGGAACAGTGACTAAAGTGACATCTGCATTTAGATCTATGGAAAAGACATCAGTAAATAGGGTCGGAAATTGTGGTCGGTACAGGCCTGAATGCTTGACCCCTACAGTGCGGGCTTGTTATGCTGTGGGGGGCACTTGTCCCCTTAGAGGGAAGGGTCACTGCAAATCAATACAAAGTAGTTCTGAGTGATCACCTTTATCCTGTGATGAAACATTTCTATCCTGATGGGAGTGGTCTCTTCCAGGATGACAATGCCCCCCTCCACAGGGCACGAGGGGTCACTGAATGGTTTGATGAGTATGAACATGATGTGAATCATATGCTATGGCCTTCACAGGCATCAGATCTCAACCCAATTGAACACCTATGGGAGA
>NTHP01001052.1:16481-34342 GCA_003416845.1 Oplegnathus fasciatus | reverse complement strand
GCTCTCCACCACCATCATCAAAACACCAAATGAGGGAATATCTTTGGAAGAATGGTGTTCATCCCTCCAGTAGAGTTCACAGACTTGGAGAATCAATGCCAAGGCGCACTCGAAGCTGTTCTGGTGGCACGTGGTGGCCCAACACCTTACTGAGATACGTTATGTTGGTTTTTCCTTTAATTTGTCACCTGTTTGTATATGGTATAGTATAGTATCCACAGGCTATATAAAGCACTGAACCTACTGTCAGTCTCTGGTACATGAATGAATTTGACAAACCCTGATGCCCCCTAGTGGACTCTTTTGTTTTCTAGTAGTTTGGCATGTAGAGGAAGGGTCGGGGACACAGAGGAGCTGGTATCAGCAGCAGGTGAGTCGAGTTCGCTAAAGTACACACAAAGACAGGTTACCAGACCCTCGTGGGCACTGAAAACTCTGTGACAACACGGCAACAGTAAACACACCATTCCCCCATCAATGTAACAGCCCCATCTGAGCCAATCCGGAAAAAATATTTACTTACTTTTTTCATCTGTAATTATCAAAATGCGTTATTCTGAAAATCATACACAGCACTTGTTGAAAATCTGACCCGCAGTATCTGAGACACTGTGTGTGACAGATGATGAACAAATATATGAGAAAATAATCCACCCTGATTTCATTCTGGGAGACAAAACCCTGAAAATATTCTTCAGTAATTAGCCAGAGCTGTTCACTGAATAAGTCAGATTCTTTGCAAAAGTTTTGATTTGTTTGTTTGTAAAATTGCACTGTGCTCTACTGATGCAACGTGTCACATCATTTTCAGTGATAGCAAACGTCACTTGTTATACCTGAAAACATTACTGCCAACATCTTTTCTGACTTCGTTTATCTTTTTTTAGACAAAACCAATGACAACAAATCATCAACATGATTTGGCATGTGAGTGGCGCTATACGGGAACATTTTTTATATAAAAAATTTTGATGTCATTTGAAATGTGTGGTGCGTATGCTGGTGTTGGAGTGACCTATTTGGTAGAGTTGCTGAATTTTAGAGCTTTATACTGTGGTTTGTCCACAGAGCTTTGAACAGTTTTCAATCATCAGTGATACAAAAAAAGGCAGCAGACAGGGGGAATAAGGACATTAGCGTTTGAGGCATTCATTCAATATTCATTCAGCTGTAGTAAAATAAACACAATCTATAGCACTGAAAAGTCACTGCTCCTGATTGATATAAATTTCACACAAGTGGCTGCTGAGGCAGAACAGTCAAAGATCATCATCGCCAGCCCAGTGCTGCGGCCACCTCCGTAATGTGTCTTCAACTGATCCTCATTCTGCTGAAATGCAATGTCCCTGCTGAGGTTAGCGACCATGAAAGGACCCTTGAGTCAGACCCTGACCTGTTGGGTCCACAGCTGAACGATTACGCATCCCTGAGGCGTGTGATATGAATCCCGATCAGGCCGAGCTGCTGTGTATCCTTCGCTGCCACCCAGATGGGAAAATAGCTACTCAGCTAGTCACCCATCAGGACTCTGACAAATAAAGCCCCACTGCAGGAACCTTTCCAGGTATTCAGGAACATTTTAGGAACTCAGGAGCTTTACCTGCATTTCAAGCATAGGAACCAGTACTTTTTTCCAAAACAGCCCCAGCTGTAAAAAAACAATTCAATTCAAAAAGCTTTATTGGCACGAAAGTTTCAAAAAGAATGCTGCCAAAGCATCAAAATACAATTTGTCCAAATATTTGGACAGTAACAGTAACGTGAACATTAACACAACATTGTGCACATCCTATGCATTGTATATGTTTGTGTGTGTGTGTGTGTGTGTGTGTGTGTGTGCGTGTGTGTGCTGATGAATGGTTTACTGTTAACTGGGGATTCATTTCAACTGTACCCCTTCATCCCTCCATAAACATAATGTTATGGGTTGTATGTAGGAACAGAGTAATTCAGTCAGTAACCATCTCTCCAATTATATTTCAACAGATCACATCACACACTGTGTTTGTCCCAAATTCGGAAATGGCTGATTTTTGGGTCAGTGGTTAAGGTTAGGGTAAGGGTAAAGGTTAGGCAAGTAGTGGTTATGGTAAGGGTCAAGGTAAGTCTGCAGGAAATTAATGTAAGTCTATGTATTTTCCCCAAAAGTGACTTAAGTAAACATGTGTGCGTGTGTGTGTGTGTCTAGGTCACTAACTGTCCCTCAGGTTGTGGCATGTTGATACATATTGGGCAGCAAGATATGCCTTGTCTCCTTGTCCTAGGAGTATTTTTAATTTTGTCATTAAGCTCTTTGAAATCTGAAATTACAGAGTTGAACTTGTTAAAGTAAATGTTCCTTATTTCATTGAATGTTTTGCATTGTAGGAGGAAGTGCATCTCTCTCAAAATTCAATGAATTGTCATTGGCTCTATATCTTTGTAGTATGTAAGATAGCATACTGTCTATATATTTAGTCAGTGAATGACTTTTTGCAAAAAAAGGGATATATATGTGTGTGTGTATATATATATACACACACACACACACATATATTCCATATAAGGTAAATCATTACATATGTCCCTCTTTGGTTTAATAACGGTGCTTTATGGTCTTTTTTTGCCTTTTTTTTTGTCACCTTCGTCAAATGTGTAAGCCCAGTTTATGGCAAAGGGAAGCATTACCGCTACAATACTTCTCTACATATTGGGTTTTAATAAGGTCAGAACAAAAGCAAAAAAAGTATTTGAAGGAAAAAATGTAAACATATAGCAGTGAGGTCTGTGAGACACCAAACAATGAGATAAAAAAAGAAACAAAACATAAGGGTTAATGCTCTAACATAGAAAAATAACCAGAAAACACATTGCACATCATTGGATATTGGCATCTTGCCTTTCTCCCTTTCTATCACTCTAACTCTTCCAACATCAATTCAAACATCAAAGTCATGCAGCAGTATGAGAGAGAGAACGTGACTGCTTTCATCTCGTTGTGTGTAAAATCTTCATCTCAATCAAAGCTTTTGTATTTTCATCTGTTACTGGTAATTTGCGTAATCTCTACGGTTCTTCAGATGCCAAGGAAACACAAACATTAATGCGCACGAGGGCCTTTTTAGTTCCTGTTTTGGTTCCTGAGTTTAGTTCCTGCACAGCGCTCCTTACAGTAGTTCCAGAGACTGTAAGTCTATAGACTGCTGTTTGGTCAAGTCCATCTGCAAAATGTTAGCTTGTTAAACACCTAGCCTGGTGTTCATCTTAACGGGCAGCCAGACTGGTGGAGAACGAGCTGCCAAGACAAGCTGGCAGCTAAACCGTCAGACGGTGTCATCTCAGGTAACTAGGAGTCCATTTAAAAAAAAGAAACTGCATCCTCTGCTGTTGTTTTCACAGTGAATTGAAGAGTGGGCTCGTGCTCCATCAGAGGGCTGCCAGGGAAAAAAGAAAGGACCCTGGAGAAAGTCTAAGAGATAAAGCACTGGCATGGATACAGCAGCCTGAGACTGTAGCACAAAAAAGTGTAGAGCGGGGAGGGTCAACTGCTTTCACTGGCAGACCCACATTTACCAGAACTCAAAACCATATTGTAGCGAGCTACAACAGTTTTGAATGAGGGATTTATTTTGAATGTGTGGCTGTTCACAGGTGTTATTCTCTGTCATTTCTAAAAGCTGAGGCGCATTTAAATAATAATAAAAAAAAAAAACTGTCTGGCTTTTAAGCATCTCATCCATTTGCTAGTACTGCAGAGCCTCGAGTCTAAGCAGATTTTCGCAAGCTCCCATAGTCATTTGGTGCAGCATGTGGACAAAGCTTGGAAACAGTGCATTTTGTGATACAGGGTTAGGGTTATTAGTAAAAACATGCTCTGAGGATAATAATCAGGATATTAGGATAGTACTGATACAGTAACTTAACACAGATTTGAACTTTAAAATTACAGAGTACACAAATGACTTGATTATTAATTATATATTCAAGAGCACAGATTTCTAACAAAACAATAATAATGTGATGGAATTAATTCATTTTTCATAGGCATTATGCTAAGGAGGCTGCTAAGACTTTGGGTGCTCCTCCCTAACTGACTGAAGTAACCACAACAACGTGTTGCTTGACACAGATTTGAGTGATTTGAGAGCACAAATTAAAGAAATTATTCATTTGAGAGCACTAATCTGTAATTTGTGTGCACATGACTGTTTTTAAAAATATTTTTTACCTGATTTTTTAAAGACTGTTCCTCTGCGTGGCCCTCTACAGTTTTAATCCCACCAAGACGACTGATATGTCAAATTGTGCTTAATTCTTTGTCAATGGCAATGATTTTTCATATTGATAACTGTGATACTTTATGAATGTTTAATAGTTAAAGGCAATCCTGATCTATTGTATTTACTGTATATCTCAGCCATTGTATAGAATAAAAACTCCAATTATATTTCAAAATGCTCAGCATTACACACTGATTAACTGTCCATATGCTCATTATGATGGAGTGTACATTTTACAGTATGAATATTATTATATATTGCATGAATTCAATACAATTTAATTTTTATTTAAAATACTTTATTCATCCCTCAAGGGGCAATTTGAGGCAAGTGAGTCTGCAAATACACTTAAACAATTCATTTACACACATAAAACCAATCTAAAATATAAATATGACAACGTTAGAAAGAGTTGAATTTGTATTTATAACTGAGTGCCTGGATACACTACAAACTCCAAGCACATTTCAAAATGTACAGTATTACACACTGGTCAACTGTACCTAAACTCATTATGATGACATGTACAGTTTAAGAAGTTACTTTGATTTATATATTGCATTAAAGTCTATGGAGGCCCATTCAGAACCATTACATTTATAATATAGCACCTGAACACTACTAGTAATAATAATAATACAAACTCTAGTGATGTTTCAAATTACACAGTGTTGCATACTGGTCAACTGTGTATAAGCTTATTATAAGGACATTATAATATTATAATGAATAATAATAAAGTTATAATCTCGAAGATTTTCATTTCGTTGTTTTTCGCAGCACCTATGGCGATAACGGGTAATTGCGGGTGTGCTTTTGGACCTCACTTCCCAAGTTTCATCCTCTGCTGTCATCAACCTTTTCTTTGTCTGTTCGGCCATAGTAACCGCTTACTCACAACTCTAGCAGAGATTGGAAAAACAGTACACCGCTTCACACACAGGTGAGCTGAAGAGCGAGTCTGTTGCATTAGACGCCTTGTTAAAAGCCTAACTGTGCGACCAGCACACACCACAACACAGACTCATAACTCAACACAAGCAACACATCTTATTTATAATATTCTGTCTAGTTCACTCACTGTTAGCGTTTTCATCCAGCTAATGTAGCTCTGCTGACATTGCTGAGCCTCTCGGTGAAAGCTAGACAAACATAAGCTGGCTAACAAGCTATTAACAGTTTTTTAAACAACTTTATTGAAGAGCAAGCTATCAATATGATGCCTGTCAATCACATTCAGTCTCGTGTGTGTCACGTCACTGTTTTGGCCGATGCTGGCTCGTGCCTGTGGAGTGGGAGCAACAGGCGCAAGCAACAGGATGCAGACTGCAGTTGACCTAACGGCCACAGGGGTCATTGTTAACAAGCATTTTCTGAATGTTACGTACAGAACCTTTAACATTTATTTAAATGAAAATCTTCTAGATTATAACTTGAATGACTTACTAAGACTGATATAATGCAGTGTACGTAAAAACAGCACCTGTATATAGAACAAACTCCATTCAGAATTCAAAAGGCTTGATATTACACACTGACTGGCTATGAATAAGTCCATTATAATTACATATAGTTCATGAGTTATGTATACTGTAATTCTATATTTCAAGGCCCACACTCACTCTCATTCAGCTGTAACTCAGCCAAAACATTAAGATTAATTAAATCATGCAAAGCTGTGGTGTTTTATGTTGTACCGTATAACCATGTGTGGGTCTGACTTTTCTTTTGCAGACCTAGTATGTGCTTTTTATTACTTACATGAAAATATTTCTACTGAGGCTGTCAACTAAAAATCTTATGTTTACATGTTTGCTCTTCTAAACTTTGGCCAACACCCCACCTCATCATGACTGTTAATTACTGGCATTCAAAAGGCCCCAGAAGCTGCTTAATTGGCACTCCAGGGCAAAGAGTTAACAATAAATAAACCTTCAAGTTGATTTCTCACGAAGTGATAGCTCATTAACAAACAGCAGCGGGCACCATAATCTAATTCCCCTTGATGTATTCCACTTTGGCATGTGTGATCAGGTCATGAAAAGTGAATTGATGAGAAGTCCTGAAGGACAGGAGGAATTTTGAGGTTCTCTTTCATAACAGGGTCGGCAAACTTTGAAGTGAGACTTTTAATAGCATGTCCTGAGGCTTGTACTTGTTCATTAAAGGTAAGGGACATCTATTTTTAATGTTACCAGAACTCTGTCAACAAGAATCCCTTTGATGTACATTAAAGAACCAGGGTTTTGATTCCCCAAATATAAAAGGGGTGAGGAAAGGCTGCCTCCAGTACATTACATCATTACACATGAAAAAGCAGTTTTATTTAGCCATGCGGTCAGTTTCAAAAATTCACCCCCTGCCAGTTTTTACTGTTTTTGAATGAAAGTCATGGTAATATGAACCCTGTTGGCCATAGAGTAGCTTCCTGGCAACAGGTGGGAATACAATGCCTTGCTAAAGGGCATCCTAAATGTAATAATTGAGTAAGTAGACATTGGGCTTCATGAAAAAACATTTTCTTATTCCCACTATAAACCTTTCTTACTTTTTAGCCACACTAGCGACTTGGCTCTGACTCTTGCCATGAAAATACAGGTACAGGTATTCATGGTCCCCAGAGGATTCATCCTACAGACTTTGGTGATCCACTGGCATTTCCTCTGGTGCCACCTTGAGGTTCACATTTGTGGTTTTAAGTGAAATATCTCTACAATTATTGGATGGATTGTCAAGGAATTTGGCACAAACATTCATGTTCCTCTCAGGATGAATAGTAATGACTCTGGTGATCTTTTCAATTTTCCTCTAGTGCCTTCATTCATTTTAATCTGTCAAATTCTTTGGATTATGCCTAAATACCTGCAACACTAATCAAATTCCCATCAGCCTCAGCTAAACTTGCGTTTAGTGCTAATTAGAACATTTTAGCATTCTAACATGCCAAAGTAGGACGGTGACCATGGTAAACATTATACCCACTAAACATTAACACATTAGCATTGTCACTGTGATCATGCAGACGGTAGCATTTAGCTCAAAGCACCATTCTGCCTAAGTACAGCCTTACAGGGCTGCCAGCATGGCTGTAGACTCTTGTCAGGTTTGTCCACAAGTGTTCCAAATTGGATTCAGCAAACTCTCTTAACTGCACAAACTTGTTGTAAATTGTTGTAAAAAAAAAAAAAAGAGGTGCTGAATTACTATGTTAGGGTGCCTGCTCAGCTCCATTTGTTGGCAAAATTCATTCACCAAAATGTCACCCAATCATAAAATCCTGCTGTCAGAAATGAGCAGATGAAAACACAATATATTTAGCAGTATTAGTAGTTTTATTAGGGTATCCAAAAAATGATGGCCTGTCATGACAGAGCATTGTACGAATTGTACGTAAGAGAAAATTCTAAAAATCCCCAAAAAAAATCAAACCAAAAAGCATGAAAAACATTCAAAATAAACCTAAAACACTGTTATTACACATTTAGCACCACAAATGAAAATCTATCTTTACAGCCATCAGTGAACCGATAACAAAAGTCAAGTTTTAATTGATTACACACTATGTCCATTAACATAGAGAGCAATATTTGTGCAGGAATGTACAGTATGTGTATCTGATGATCTCCAGCGTTGTTTCCCAGTCAGATGGACTTGCAGATGTTCCCTTGGCTGAAGTCAGAGAAAAAACTGTCCACGTACCTCACATTGTATGGCCAGGGATTGGAGCGACGTTAGAGAACACTTGCCTTGACAGAGCCTGCACAAGAGCGCTTATACTCAGTGTGGAGGTGACTGAGGGACTTGAACACAGGCTCCAGATACATCTTCGACAAAGAGGACCTACAGTAGCGTGATGGAACTTTTGGAAGGTCCAGAAGGAAGGTCTTCAGGAAGTCCTGTTCTTCTGTCCTCAACTCACTCTCTCAGTCTTCTCAGGACTTTTCCCTCTTCTTCCTAGCCAGTTCAAAAAACACCACCGCTTTATGCCTAGGGTTGACAGGAACATGCGTTGGCACACTCGGATTCTCCTACCATCCACGACAAGTTTACAAAAAATGGATGCTGACCTCCTGGATTCGTTTGCTCCTGTCTGCCGCCGCTTTACACTGCTCACCTCCACCAAAGACATAACAAAAAAATTCCTCTCTTTCCAGTCTAATTTCCCCCAACAGTACTTAAAGATCTCCTCCCTCTTTGATTCTTCTATTTCTCTGCAGTGCAGTTTAGTGGACTTTTGGCAGGCTGCAGACTGGCATGGCATCCCCATTTGTCTTTCCTCCTTCAACTCTGGCTCTTGGTTCTTCCTCCTGAGATGGGATTGGCCCCTCATTCTCCTCCTTTTCTGGACGTTCACCTTCCAGGTATCTGGATTCCCCCTCTTCCTCGGCCTTCCCAGACGAGCCTCACCACCTGAGGAGTCCTCCTCAACTCCTCCTGATTACAAGAAAAGCAGAGAAAAGAACTATTCTGTAAATGGATGTTGTTCTGTGTGTGTGTGTGTGTGTCCCTTGCACACCTGAGAGAGAGAGAGAGTGTGTGTGTGTGGCTGAATGCAAACAGTAGCAAACCAACTAGCAAACATAAAACTATTATTATTATTATTATTATTATTATTATTAATAATGCCTACCTTCATTTCCAGATTCATCTGGGACAACAGCAGCAGCAGGAGAATCAGCCATGTCACTTTCAAGTGCATCTTGAAAAGATAAAGAGCAACACACTTAGTACACTGAATGCAATGTTGACATAATTCAGTGTTCAGCTGGAGTTTTCCATCAGCCTGCAGCACCACAGCGAGGTGAAGATGAAAATCCACCAAGTGTCAGTAAAAAAAAAGAACTTTTCTTTTGTTTTTAAAAGTGGGGGGAAAAGTATGCTCTTAACATTACTTGTCACTCATACAGCAAGCGATAGAGATATCCACTGAGTAAAATACAACTTTAGAAAACTGCACCACTGCTGCACCACTCCTACATGTTCTCTTCAATTCTGAGTTTTCAAAGACATCCACATACGATCCGATGGGTACATACTTTATGAAATACAGCAGCAATAAAACATATCCTAAATGTTTGATTAAGGAATCTAAATCTAGATCTGTGAAGCGGTTTGAGCTGCATTTTTTGTATGAAAGGTTTTATGGAAATAAAGCTATTGTTAATAATAATAATAATCATAATAATAATAATAATAATAATAATGTCTACCTTCATTTCCTGATTCATCTGGGATAAGCCAGGTCACTTTTAAGTGCATCTTGAGTTAAGTTAGCCTAACCTAGATGCTGTAATCATTTTGAAGTCTGCCAGGTAACGTTATTCACGGTTAAAGTGTAACGTTACGTTTACGGACATGGCAAATAACCTGATATACCGTTATAGGTAACGTTAGTTGAGGTTGATGGCGGCAAATATATCAGTGTCAACAAGATGCTAACTAATGTTAGCTATGTAATCACAATACAAATCAGAGACTGTATATAAAGATGGACGACGCGTCTCCACTTCCTTCCCCTGTACAAAAGTGAAGCCAAAATATCCTGGATATGGGCACTGCCATCTTGTGCTGGTGACGTCTGGAGCCACGGTATTGAGGTCCCGCCCATACACCCGCCCGACTCGATCGGTAATCAATAATTAGTAACTGCTAGCTAACGATCACCTGCTAAAGTCACTGTTACATCTCCTCTCGACGTTCCTACAGACGTACAATTCCCGAAAATACGTCTGCAGGTGCGACTATTTCACTGTGATTGACAGCCGTCAATCATGGCGTTTCACGCCGTTTTTATAGCATCAAATAACTAATTAAAACCAAACTTATCAGAAAAATTAACACTTGAACAAACATCAGTGTGATAAGAACTACCTAAAATGACAGAAACCATCTTTGGGAAAAATTTATTTGACGTGTACTTTGATATTTCAGTTTGGCCCATCTCCCATCTGCTAACATGGAGGGGCGGGATTTATGACCTATATTGCAGCCAGCCACCAGGGGGGCGATCGAGATGTTTTGGCTTCACTTTTGGGGAGCTGTCATGTCATCCATCTTTATATACAGTCTATGATACAAATCGAGACGATTATTAGCCAGCTAACAAGCAAGCTATTGAGAGCTACGCGTTAGCTATCAACATTGAGTTGTAACGTAAAGAATTTGAAGCAGGTGGAGCCAGAGGAGCCTGATTTTTTTCACAGATTATCTGTCTCATGTACTACTGTCAGGACATAGTGACAGTTTTAGCAAATATGACTAAAAGTTATTTTTATACAGGTTACCTACTACAACTTTAAGAATGAATCTGTACTCTTGTTTCTTGCACGATACCCAATTTTAAACCTGCACAGAATGTCTGGGGATTCAATCCTTTGTACTTGGCCACAACTTGAAGAACTACTATAAAGGCTGGAGTTCCTCAGATCACGTCCTCAGTGAGTTATCATACACTTCCTCAGCAACACTCTGTCACGTATTTGTAGATTTTTATTCATTTTATTACATTTGCTGGTTTTCCTTTTCACCTTTGTTTGAGTCATTAATTCCATTTAAGAAACCTGGCTAATGATTTCTCTCTGAGTTCTATGCACGACATTTTTAGTCCTTTTCAAAGTTTCCACAATACCAAATTAGATATTTTGCTGAAAATGCCTTCTGAATAGCACAGCCAAAAGACTCTGTGATGGACAAAGAAAAGAAGCGCAGCATTCACGGCGTACAGGGCAGGAGCAAGGATATTCTTTTGTGTCTGCCTTTATTACAGAGAAGATGAGCCTAAGTCTGGCAGACAGTGTGGAAGCGGCAAGGTTATACAGAGGTTCTCTCCGAAAACGTTCACTCAGATACAATTTTAAAAGCCCCTCCTGTAACTAATCCATGAAATAGGCAAGATCCAGACAATCTCCTAACTGAGAGGCATGGGAAGGTCTGAGTTGCTGTGTGTGTGCTTGTGTTGTGTGTGTGTGTATGTGATTGTGTGACTGTGATCATGACCCTGTGGTGGAAGAAAGAGAGTGGGCAGATTTTCACACTTTCAACACATTTACTGGATGTTCTCCAGGCTGAAGTTGCACCAGCAAACAAGTGGATTTGTGTGTCGCTGATACCATTGTTTTCCTCTCACAGACAATACGAGGCGGCTTTACAATCTTTCACAATTACATGACACCTGAAATCCGCTCCAGTCCACTGTCGCTTTGGAGCCACTCTCGTTCCAAACCATACTGTTCATTGAGGAAATCAAAAGAATTACATTTTCAACAGTATTTTTCTTTTCACACCAAACAACATGCAGCTGATAGCAAGATGGTAATGTGTGCACACACACTTTAGTATATTTCTTGGGAAAGTCATTCTCTCAGGCTGAACTGAATTTTAAAACAGGATCAGTCCCCAATTCATCCCAGATCTGCCTAGATGTTAATGAATTTGAAGGTATAAGACTTCAAAGAAATTTAAAAATCAAGAAAACAGTGTGTAAAATATGTTCCTCTTCTGAGATACATTTTTCATTTCATTTCATTTCATAATTCATCTGCTACTTTTTACAAGCTTTTAAATTATGTGATTCTTTTTTTATATTAATATTTGGTCAGTCCACCACTTTGTACAAAAATTCACGGCTATTGCAATCCACAATAGTTGTTGAGTTAATTCAGTCTGGACCAGACGTTCATAGTGCCCAGAGGATGAATTGTAATAGTTTACTTTTCATCTATTTTTCTCTTAAATTAAATTCTTGAATTAAAGCTGCTGATCAATATTTTTATATTACCAATGGGACAAATGGCTACATGTAATGTGAAAAGTGCTGCTGGTAGCTGCAAACTCCCAATTATCACCCAACCCTGCAGTTCCCCTCAGCTCTATGGGGCATTTTAGCATCTTTCAGCACATTGTTTTGGTTTTACTAACTGTAACTGTACCGTTTTGGTTCAGTCTCTATGCTGTTATCAACCTTGTTTCCAGCAGCAGCAGGTGGCAGTTTTCAGCCAAAAAAGCCCCAATAAACCCACTGTACAGTACCTGCCCAACACCAAACAGCAGACAGATTAAGTTAGCAACTAGCTGGTGAACATAGTGGAGCATTTAGCAGATTTCCAAAACACAGCAAAAAGATAGTGAATATTGGACTTAGCCAGAAACACGACTCAAAATGAAAGCTAATGTTCTGTGTCTGCTGAATGTGTAAATACGCAACTGATTGCTGATACGTTTGCCATAAAAACTTGTTGCTAAAACATCAGTGTCGTGTTTACAGCTTGTTGCACTGCCACCGAATGGCCATATGTTTACAGACATTATGTGAAAGTCTGAGTCTGGAGCCCTGAGCAGCTTTTAAAAACTCTCTTGTCACACTCAGCTTTCAGCAAACCTTTGATTCAACCAACCGGGCCACAGGTGGGGGCACTTGTAATTTAAGCTGTTCTTAAGATGTTCCTGCTGTTGCAGCTGTTTAAGTGGGCAGGTGCATATGAAGAGACTACAAGGAAGCAAATATTTCCTCCACTTTTGACCAGTCCCTTTTTTTTTTAACATTTTCATCCAATTTCATACAGCGACCACAAATGTGCCCAGGTAGGTCAGCCCAGGTTAGATCAAGGTCTCATTTTAAGGGAGTATTTGACTTGGACATGAGGCATCACATTTGGCAGGGCTTTTTTGTAAGACTGGGAGTGGAAGAAGTGGAAGAGGAGGGAAGAGAGGGAGGGACCAGAGAGTTGGAGATCAAAGGAATAATTTATCCACAGAAAAGAGGGAAGACAAATTGGGTGTTGGGACGAAAAAGAGCGGTGCAGAACATATGTGCTGAGGGTTCTGCTGCAGAGGAGTGTTTAGAGGGTTTACTATATTCAACATTAATGATTACTAGATGGATAGATAGTGCCATAGTGCTGGTCAAGCACAGGATCACCTTCTGTAGCATACTGTTGCCACCACGATGCACCACAGAACGCCACAGGAAATCCTTCCATCTTCTTGTGGCAATCAAACTTTACAACTCATCTACCTCATGCAGAGAGATGGACAGCAGAAGTGTGGGGTGCTGAGGTGGCTCCAGCCTCCATTCAGCTCTGTTCTGCTCTGTTTGTTTAATCTCTCTCTCTCTCTCTGGATTACTGTGGATTACAATCATTACAACTTTCTGATTTAGGGACACTATGCTTCAGAATGTGCAATAATGGGGAATGACATGCAATATCATGGTCATAATCATTGATGTTGTACATACATAGGTATATGCCACTTCACATACATATCTATGATCCTTACCGTTCATATTTTTGACATTGTGTAAATTTTGGATTTGCACCTTATTGATAATCTTTATTTGTTATATATATTTTGTTTTGCATATTTGCACACTAGATATTCTGCACTCCCCTCGGGATAAATAACGTTACTATATGTATAATCTTATATGTATAATTCGGAATTGGATAGGTTTAGCCTGCTGTTTGTGTTTGATTTGAACGTTTGAAAGAATTTCACACCACTTTTTATTTTCTGTTTGCAAGTATCAGTGCTGCAAACCACAAGACGCTGGCATTGATTTTGTCTGCAATCAATTTCCATGCATCTTCATTGTCTTTGCTTGTCAGTGTGGTACTTAATTCTCCTTATTAGATATTTTCTCTAGAGCAGGAATGAAATTTTGCCAATAGTAGACAAGCCACATCAGTTTGCGTTTCTTTTTGTTTCCATTTTAGTCAATTTCCTATAATTTTTCACATTATATATTTATTTATTTATATTATTATGAATATATTAAACAGCTTTTAATTTCACTGGTTGATCGCCACTGGGAATATTAAGGTTTCACACAAAATGAAAATGAACTTTTTAAAAATTAAAATCATGTCATTTTGCAGAGCAATATTTTGCTGGGTAAAATCTGAGGATTGATGTTAGGGCAGATGTAGTGTAAATCCTTGTCTCTGATTGGCTATTCTTGCTCTGAGCATATACTTGATTCGTCATGTGATCACTTGAGAGCTGCTCTTAAAGGTTACTTCTACACATTGCGGTACGTCACCTGATAAATGGGCCTTATTCTTCACTTTCAGCAAAGAACATTTATCCTCTTAAGTTGGCTCTTTAGAATATTTTTAAGTGTAATTTTAGAAGTTTGATAAATACAGGCCCAAAACAGCACATGAATAAAAAGTTTTCGGCAGTTTTACTGTTCATCAAAGCAATTAGTGAGTTTTTAGTGTCTTATTATCGGTGTGAAATGAACCAGATATTAAAATATAAAAGAGAACAACAAACAAACAGCCTTTTGACTTGTTGCCAACAGGCCAGTGTTGTTTTTACAGTTGACAGAGCGTTAATTAATTGTCTGGATTTTCTTCTTGGAACAGTTTTGACTCAACAGAAACAGAAATCCTCACCATACTATCCATGTGTTTTGTAAGAAAAAGAGACCAAAGAAAACTTGAGCAATGGCAATAAAATTTCTTTGAGCTAGATTGGCAGAGCGTGAAGCACGCCAGGAGAGTGTATGGAGGAAGGAGGACACGCAGCACAGTTGAATGAGAGTGCTGGACATGGTCAGGGTCTGAGTGTGGGGATATGCAACAATGGTGAGAGCAGCATTCATGCAGGCTGTGTAGTGTCTCACCTTGGACTGCCTCCTCTGCTCTGTTTGTGGTTCACTGGCTGTGTCCGGGTCCGCAGGTTCACATCCCTGTCGTCTTCTCCTGGGAAGCCATGTGTGGTGATCGCTGTCCAAGGTGCTGAACCTCCGCCAGCGCAATGTGGGCCCTGTGTCCTGATTGTGAGCAGCTTCGTCCCCACTGTCACACTTTAAACAAAAATCAATCAAGATTTTTTCTGGGTCGTTGCTATCGGGTGTTCTGCTTTAATTGTACAATTGGCTTGTTCTATTTACTTTGTATTTTCTCTTTTCATCTAGTAGGGTGTATTGTGTAAAGTTAATGTCACATTTAATTAATATCTATTAAAATCCTGCGTGATACTTTGTGTAAATCTGGGATTCAGACAGATTGAACACAAACCTTTGACTTGAGACATTAATCAGTGATACTGTATGGTACTGTTATGTGAAACATAAAGTTTGATTCAACTGAATTCAACTGTAGTTTAAATTTTGGTTGTTGACAACAAATCCCATAAAAAAAACAAAACTAACAATGTGTTAGCCTCTTAATACTTTCAGACTTCCCTACCCTGTCTGTGGCTGTCAGCTCTGAGCCCACTGGTTCCTACTGGAGGCATAAATCTTTAAAAACCGGTCACAAATATTTGTAAAGAAAGGCTCAGTAATTTCCTAAAACAGCTGGGGACTGTAGATTATAGTGAAACATGAGTAAATGGTGCATTCTTTGGGGACTGTTTTCAGCTGTGGATTAATACACATTTGATGCTGTAGTAAGTATTTCCTGCAGCTGGATGGTGTATGTGGGATTGACTCAAAATAAACTACAGTGTGTGTGTTCATGGTAATGGAGGAACATGTCACCCAGTACAACAGCGTGGTTCATTCAGTTGGTTTCAGTGGAACATTCTGTTGCTAGTAGCAACAACTACTGGCACAGTTCTATAGCAGTTTAACTGATGTTGTTACAGCCACCATTTTGTCAGATGTGTGACCAAGCAAATATTAGCAGTCATCTTTTATCGCCCTTGTCAGACCATTACCTGAAGGTATTATTTTTATTACTGCTGTTTTGTGATTGTTGATTTCTTTTATTTCATTTTGCTTAATCAGTTTACTGCTAACCAAGCTAGCCGTAGCTGTCTGAGGCCAATGTGTTGCTAGCTAATACGACGTTTACAAAGGCAAAGCGTTTGGCTAACTGTAATGTATTTTACTTTTAATCTTGTACTAGATTAATTACTGTGTTGTAGTTCCTTTGGGGACTTAATGTTGATCTTTGTTTCTTCCTGACATGAGGGACAATGTAACTCATTTGACAGTTAAGCCCCATTCGGACTGGATTTATGTCTAAAGGGGAGGGGGGTGATTGTCATATTACTTCCTCAGTGATTTTAGTCCGGAGCATGTATGTGGGTAATTTTTCACTCCCTCCCCAGTAACAATTACAGCTTTTTATCACTGAACTCGCTGGTCCTTCTATAATTGTATTTATTCTTATTAATCAGCTCAGTGTTATATTTGATTTTGTCATGACCAGCTCAAAAGGCCATGGCAAGTAAAGGGAGAGACACCAAAAATGCACTTAAATTAACAAATTTATTTAAAAAAACATAAATTGATGAGATGAGATTTGGACATCAGTAAAGTCAGTGGTGTGAGTGGGTGGTTGTGTGGGAAATATGGTGTGCATGTGTTGGTGGAAAAAATGATAAAGGAACCAAACAAAGCACTTGGAGAGCGCCTCCCAGAGAGGACTAAGGTGGCAGCTCTTATAGTGACTGGAAACACTGGGCCCAGGTGCTCTAAGTCAGCTCAAGTGGACAGCTCCACCTATCAGTTACACCAACCTACAAGAGAAGAGAAAACAAGGCACCTAACCTAACAGGCCAGAGGGCCGTCAGAATTTGAAAAAATAGAGGAAGTCGATTGTGTTCTTGTTAATCTGACATCTAATAGACAAAAATATGGTAACATATAGGCCTATTTAGGAATCAGTACTCCCAACAGAAAAAAATTAAAGCCATCAGGAGAGCTCCTCAAATCATTATCATTTTGTGAGTCCAGTACAGTATTAATTCATTTGTACTTTTGGTCCAACTCTTGTTTATGGTATCTCTCTTTCTGATTTGTAATCACTATTGCTTCCAGCAAACACGTCTCAAGGCCGACTACAGTCAACCTTTATTGGAAGTGTGTTTTGCTCGCTGCATGGCTGAGCACCTGCATGTACAGTAAGGGCAGAAGAAAGGCAATACCTCTTAACAGGATCAATTCATTATTGGTTTTGATATGTACATGGATTTGTAGACCATAAAAGAAATATAGAATATTTTGTTATACAATATTACATGTACATTTTTATTTAATGTAATTGAGATTGAGAAACTTAAACTTAATGTGCTCCCATTTCTTCACACACTCCCTGTCAAATCATTTATTTGAGGGAAAAGGACGATAATGTTTAACCTTACCCAAAACTAAACCCAACCTAACTCAAAATTCTTAATTAGCCTAGTGAGATTAGTAAAGTGATCTTTCTGGTTTGTGCAGATATTTGGTCCTCATAACTTTATAAATACCAGAACAGATACAGGCACACCCTGCGAGTGTATGCCAGACAAATAACAGCTTTTGTTTGCTCAAAAACCACAGAACACATCATTAATGGAGACTGATGTTCATTTTAATCAAATAACAGATGAGTGTAATTTAATAACAGACTGTATTCAAACAGAAGCCACAGCTAAAGGCTAATATTCAAGACAGTGCAAGCTGCCTTTAGAATAATCTTCTAGTATTATGAGAAAATTATGAATATTTGACAGCAAACCCCAGTGGAGGGAAAGTCGGGAGTCTCTCTGGTAGACCTCATTTTGAGTGGCATCTGCTGGCTTTCCTGAGAGAGCTCAATCATATTCTGGAAGTGGTAATGTCGGGAAATAAATTCAGCTCCTTCATCTCACACGGGGGGGGGG
>NTHP01001052.1:0-16390 GCA_003416845.1 Oplegnathus fasciatus | reverse complement strand
GGGGGGGGGGGTTCAAGTTCAAGAGATCCTGATAATTTCCCCCTGCTTTGCAGACCATCAGCACTCGCACCACTGCAGAGACAGGAGAGAAGAAGGATGCCGACATAGGCAGCAGACATCTATACATCTCTGGAGAAGAGCACACAGCTGTTAATTACTAATGAAGGATACACAGGGATTTCACACTCAAGGTCAACTAAATGAGAGAAAGAAACACAAACAGGAAAAAAAAAAATCCCAGTGGATATATTAGCATGCAATTAAACCAGACATAATGAAGGTAATATTATTGATTTAATTAAGATAAAGTTAAATTACATACAGCCTATGAGCAGTAGAGTTCCATGTAAGGACACGATTTAAGAAAATAACTTTTGCTGCCCTTGCTCACACTCTCTGCTGTAATGAAACGGAATAATTGATTAAAAATACATTTCAACGCAAGGAAAAGATTGTGACTAAAAAAAAAAGATAACTAAATACATTATTGCTTAGTGCAAGTACGTCCTTAATGCTCACTATGCCTTTATACAGTATATATATATACATAATGTGTTGACATAATTATTCATTGTATATTAAACTGTGTGTCTGTTAGCTTGCTTAGTAAAGTGACAGCTTTAACATTATCACAAATAAATGTTTTGGGCGGTGCGAACACCACAATGAAATAATAACTCAAACAATCATCTATAAAACACTCACACTAATTACTACGGAGGTTGATATTTAAGATTCTTATTTTTGTAATAAGGGTGATACCTTCGGTTGTAGTCATAGTGGTGTTTTACAATAATAACAAAGACAAAATGTCAATTTGTCTTTGAATCCAAACAAACCACTGTTGTTTGATATGTAAAACCCTGTGCAGTAGAGGATTTATCCAGGGATGAGACATCCACATAGAAAAGTAGGATAAAACTTTAGATAGTTTAGGTTTTATTTGCACTTAAAAGTACTCTATGGAGTTTTTAAGTGATTATGAAACAGTCTCAATTTAATACCGATGCCTCTACATGACCTACATAATCAAATGAGACCAATAGCGAGAAGATTGGCTATTTCTATTAGTTTCTAATAGTTATTGTTAATGCCAGCTGGCCAACAAACTGAATGCAAGCTGCTACTTTCTTGCTAACTTCAATTTGATACTGAAGAAGTCCATCCACCTTTAAACTGTGGCCTTATTTTACTGTATATTTTGTATAGTCTCGTAAGTTATATTTTCTGGCCTATTGTTAGAAATTGTTTTAATTTTTTCATCTTGTAATGTATCATGGGTGAAATAAGAAAAAAGGGTAATTAAAGTCTAAACCTCGTTTTTTAACAGACACTAAAAAGTCTAAAGGATGTAGAATAATGGTGAATATAGTATCTTGGGGTGAAGGGCGTGATGCTACAATGTACATTTTGAACTCAATATTATTTGCATATGATTGTGAAGAAAATGTAGAAGTGCATGGCATTCATTTTGATTTGGCATGTTATGGAGACTGGAACAGGGGCCAAAGGCTGGGGGGTTGCGGTGCTCCTACCTCTGGAACCCCCACACTTTTAAAACCACTGCTCCACCCCTGTTTGTCTCTTGCATGATGATGCACATGCAGGCACACACGGATGACATGATACACAGTCCTGTCAATGGTTTCACCCTATTCCACTGATCTAAAGGTGGCAGTAATGCACCAGGATATACAGCAATGGCAGAGAAGAAGAAGACTGCAAGCCAGCAAACATGGATGTAAACAATGCAGGATTTAAAATGTTAAAACAACTGTAAATGTTTTATAAGGAACGAAATGCACTCAACACACTTGTTAGACCTCAAAGACACACACAAAACGTTTTGGTGAGTAACACTGAATGCAAACATAACTTTTGTTGCATTACAAGAAAATTCCACAGGGCACCTTTAATTTCCCTTAAATCTTAATCTGTAGGATTAACAGGATGTTAACAACAGTGATTGGATTTAGCATTTCCTCCTACATAGGGTCTGTGGCACAAACCTGTTCACATAATCTTATTATATAAATTATTATTATTATTGATCAGCAACCATATCAAGCCCCCTAAGGTATAATTTTGTTGCAGTTAAATGAAAATATTTTTGTTTTCAAAAGGTTTATCATTCACTTTTTAGCTGTGATAATGAGCCTTGTTTAATGCTTGAAGACAATGTTTTTCAAACAGGCTTAGCACCAGATAGAGAGCAAAGGACAGATTTTTCACAGTGGTGGAAAGTACATTTACTCAAGCACTGTACTTTTTTGAGGTACTTTTTTTTCCATTTCCATTTCATGCTACTTTATACTTCTACTCTACTACATTGTGCAAATATTGTGCCTTTTACTTCACTACATATATTTAGCTTTAGTTACTAGTTACTTTGAAGAGCAAAGTTTTACATGCAAAATATATGATGATCAGTTTATAAAATTCAATGCATTGTTAAACTACCCAACAGTATATAAAGTTGTTAAAATGACCTTAACTTCAAAACGAAAGACATTTCTGCCATAATAATGATATTGTGAGGAAAAGACACCTTAAGGTCACACTTTAAAAATAACTTAAGAGCAGTCTAAAGCAATCACAAAACAAATTATATTATAATAGTAATACCAACCCATCCAGATCCAGAAGAGCAATAATTCATATTCCCTGAAAGAGACCACTGTTTGCAGTTTCTAGCCTTTTTGCAGAAGGTTTTAGATGCAAGGAACAACATCTTTAAATGCTCTTTTACCTATTCAATGCCAACCTCAGGGACTGTTAATAAGTAAGTCCCAGTAAGAAGGGCATAGATATTCACACATTTTTGTGAATGTATTTACATAAATAAGGTGGTAGAAAACCATCCTTTTTATGTAAATACATAATTTATAAACTCAAGAATGGCTTTATAAGTAAGTTTACGCCAGTGCCTCAACCTATGGGAGGTTAAAGAGGGCCAACCGACTTGAGTATACAAAGAGGAGTGATGGGTAAGAACCTTGGTATTTATGACAAATCTCAATGCTCCATGACATACAGTATTCAATACATGTAGGCACTGAAGATGCATGTATGTATGGTACAACCCAATAGTCAAGCATAGGTATAAAGATAACAGAAACAATCCACTCTTTAGGCCAGATAGAGCCAAGGAGAAGAGTTTTAGGGAATTCCTAAATCATACTCAGTAGTCTTGCTATAGTTTCTATTAGTAATTAAATAATAATAGTAATAGTTCAAAACCTTTTCAATAAAAATATTATATTTGTCAGTATGACAAGCTACAAGTTAACAAAAGATTGTTGGGTATTGTTAAAGTGAGCTAGGTGAAAGCTTGAATTTGAATGGGATTAGAGCAATAAATGACAGTATCATCAGTATAAGTGAACATTTGCATCTGGTACATTTTGACTATGAATACAGAATAATGATCCTAAGCTGATCCTAAGATATGCAATACATAACATCGCTGGCTCCATCAAGCTGTTAAAGTGATGGTGAAGGTGGAAAAACACCTGTATTTAATCTCTCTCTCTGCATATTTTACCTTGTACTGCTGCAGCCTTTACGTTAAAGTGACACATTTAATTCAGATTTGTTCCGTGTTGAAAATGGAACCAGTAAGGTTGTGACTTTTATGTAAAAGGGTGCTTATTCAGACATGAGACAGACATGTTAAATTGTCATCAGATTAATGTAAAGGGGTGCATGTCTGAAAGGGGCTCTAGGTTTGATCCCTGGGGCACACCATACAGTAAAGTTAACTAGAGGAAATGCCTTCAGCCTGTGCTCTTTTCCTGAAAGATCATTTTTGAACAAGCATACAAATTTAGTAGAGGAAAATGCTTGCTCATTACAACTGCTTGCTTACTACAAGTACAATTAACTGTTTCTCAAATCTGGTTGGAGAATTTGTGACAGAGTACTAACATTTTTTGTTTCCCTGCTGATAAAATGAGAGCAGACATATCGCAGTCAAAACCATTTATGAAATACTAGTTATTCCCCTTCACAGTTATTAAGAACATATACTTTCTTATGAAAATTAAGTACTTTGAAATAGGTCACCCATGCTCCAGTGAAACACTAAAATCCAATGATTAGGGATTTTTACAATAATATGGTGGCAGATAGTGGACAAGACTTTATATTGGTAGTGGAAAGACAGAGTTTTAGCCTCCCAACTAAAATATCTTCCATTTTCTCACCAGATTGTAAGAGACGTTTGGGTCTTTGTTGTCACATATTGTGTAGGCTGAAGTAACGGACCCTTGTTTGGAATTCAAAAAATGCTGACATTGCCGCAGTACTAGATGTATGCATGGATCTAGTTATATTGTGGACAGAAGTAGTGGGAATGAAAATGATTACAGTGATGAATTCAGATATCTGACCTTTTGACTGATGCACTAGGTGTCTAAATCATTGTCAAAAGAGTTGTAATGTCTTTTATCTTCTTTACTGAATACAACATATTCTTTACAGTGCCTTTCCAAGCGGTGGTGCTTTGAGAAGATCAGAGAGACTTTATAACAAGTCGAGAATTACTGAGAGAAAGACACCTCTGATACCTGTCTGATCTCTTACAGCCTTGCCTGTAGAGTGCTTATATCTGATCTATGCATATTACTAAGAGGGAATGTAAATTGTGGAACAGTAGGCGATAAAGCCCATGTGCATCCCTGCAGTCTTCGCATGACCACTGATCCACTGAAGCACATGTGATATTAGTATTCAAATTGAACCTTTTTATAGCACTGCTGGGGGAAACTCGCAGTCTGTACAGAGAGGCAACTGTTTCAAGGAATTTCTAAAGGGCTCAGTCATGTTTCTTCCCGCTAAATGAGGCTACTCCCATTTCACTTCTGAGTTTCCTGGTGCAGACTTTGCTTTCAAATCACTTCAAATTAATTTCCCAGTGCCTTGTTTTCATTAGTTTTCCATGTGCAGTAGGATTGCATAATTTGATAGATTTAAATTCTTTCATACACCCTGAGGGAGAGGAAAAAAAACAGCCTCATTAGAGTGACAGATAAACTGCAAATACTAGAGCAGTTGATAAAGAGCTTGCAGAAAGAAATTTAATTACCTAAAAAAAATGGGACAAACAACAACCGCACTCCCAGGAAACAGATCACAATGCCCTGACTTCTTAAATAGCAACACAATGCCGTCACATTGGCAAGAGAGATTGACTGAGTGGTTGCAAAGCATTAACAAAACTGCCCAATTAGAATTTCCTCTGACTGTTTTGTGTGCTGACTTGGTAAAGTTATGAGTCTGCGTACTGAAATGGTGCAAGGTCTAGGTGCTAATGAGGGATGATGAAAAACACAATCTAAGAGGTGTTATCTGCCGATTTGCAGTCACTACTCTGCGACAGTTGTTCTCATCACAAGGGATGATCTGTAATCTCCCTGTTCAGATGATGTCTTTCATGGATGTTTGTTGTATTATTTCTGTCCTGTAAAGGAACTCTCAGAGTCCCTCAACTTTCCTCCTGCTACATGTTGGCTCACTTCATTTCAGTAATGGCTGTCACAGCAATGACCAAGTGACCGAAAGGACAGACATGATGTGACCGAGGTTTGCATCATCCACATACTAGAATATGGTCATTAAACTCAATTTTCTTCTGTTTGCTCTTCAGTTGAAGTCTCCGTCTATGAATCAGAGGCAGCACTGTTCAGACTTTAGAAAACACTTGGATCATTAAGGTAACAGCCCTATTGTCTCCTACAAGTAAAGTTACTGTCCATTTTAAAGGAAATTCAAAGAAAATGTATCATCCATTAAAAAATACTCATTTCCTGTGGGCTTGAAAGATTGACCTTCCTCAACCCTTTGTAGCTTGCTCCTTCATGGAGGACTGCAGCTTTTGTCAGCTTGGATTTATAGCAGTTACAATGCATGCCAATGGTGACCTAGAGCCATGGCAAAATCTGACTCTGGCCAAGTGGATAATGCTGCAGGAGTGAGACATTTATGGGCATGTTTTGATGCTTTTTTTGCTTTTTGCCTCTTGTAAGAGCCACATTGCAAGCCTGTGGGTACTTGATACTCAAAAGAAATATTTTTAGTGGAGTATTCCTTTAATAGAAGAAGAAAAATGACTCAAGCAGGGTAAAAGAGGATTCAATTGTGGAGTAGCATGTTGAACTCTATCCCCTAGTAAATAGTGAGTCTATGATGTTGTTAGGTTTAGACAAAAATCAAGGTTAGGGAAAGATAGTGGTCTTGTGCCTAAAGTCACTGTCAACATGTTTAATATTTAACCAAGACCATGATTTTTCCCTAACCTTAGTAATGACCTGATGATTGATGAATTGTTAACTTCTGAATAACTCTAAATCTAGGACTATAGTGGATAATGATGAGTTACTAGAAAACAGACTGCAAGATAACTGTCTAATGTAAAAATCCATCAAAGTTTACAAACCGACTTCCTGATTGTGCCAATCCTGGTTTTCTTGTGCAATTAGGGGTTATTAGGGACACTGCAGACACGCTCACTTTTCGTTTTATCTTCAAATATAGTAGCAGCTAAACTGGCAAAAATGTCAGCTTGTTTACAATCTATATGATTGTCTGACTGACACATTGAACCTACATGTATTTTTATCTACACTGTCGCATTCTGAGATTTCAAAAATTACTTTGGTGTGTAAAATGTTATCACAGTCAGCAGATCTGATGGCCGGAGCAACAAAGATAAAACCTCAGTTGTGATAAACTGTAATTTTGCCATATGGCAGAAGACAACAAGTTTGTCATCTAAAGAATGTCTTGGTACCGAAAACCAATTATATAGAAGTGATGCAATCCAGGCCTTAAACGAGCCAGAAAATGAATAAAATCATACTGATAGAAAACCCCTCCAACATCCAAAAGACACCAATATGATTTTAAAGCATACACATATACTGCATGTCACATTTGCAATATAATGACTTTGATTTCCTTTGAAATTGGAACATTAATCATGCCATTCAAAGACAGCATAAAAATTGCATAATGTCATTAATCATATCTCTCAGAAAACAAAGGCAGTTTTATGTTACAGTTAAATTCATACCACTCTGCACAGCAGCCGAAACTGAAGACTGCTTTTGATTCATTCACAGCCTCCCCTTTCACAGCATCCTTTTTTTTCTATTTGGGGATGATGTGGAGATTATGTGAAAGCTGTCAGATGGAATCAGGTTAGTCACCAGCGAGCTTGCCGTTCGGAGCTGTGACTGTGTCGTGGTGACACATACTGTACCACAGAAGCCTCTCTCACGCTGATCAGACTTGGCTCTTTTCTCATGATCGCAACATATAGCAAATCAACAGAGGCAAATGTGCCGAATGCAAGACAGGGGTGTGGAAATACGTACTGCATGTGATAAATTTCACACATCCAGTCCGTAATCATCAGCAAAAATTGGAATTTTAAATATAGTGGTGGGCGATCACGGTACAGTCAACCAGTATCACATAGAGGCCCCCAACAGGGACAGTTTGTGTGCAGTCTGGGCAGATGTTGGTGATATTCTTTACAGATGTTTGTCTTGCTGTTGGTGATTCAATTTACTTAAAACTGCAATGACTGGCCAAGGTATTACAGCATCAGTGCAGACCTTGGATGTACGTATGTGTTTTTTTTTATTACAGTGGGTGACAAATTAAAGGAAAACCCAATGTAAAGTAGTGTGCCAACAGAAGCCAACAGAACAGCTTCAATGCACCTTGGCACTGAAAGTCTCGGGAACTCTACTGGAGGGATAAACATCCATCTTTCAAAATATATTCCTTCATTTGGTGTTTTGATGATGGTAATGGGGAGCAGCGTCTAACATGTTGGTCCAAAATCTCCCATATGTGTTTAACTGGGTTGAGATCTGCCGACTTAGCAGTCAATGTTGTGTTTACAGCTTGTTCAGCAGCACCAAGTGGCCAAAAAAATCAATCAGTCTTGTTTTCATTATTAAGAATCTTGAAGAAGTGAATTTTGTTTTATTGCTTTTTACTGGATCATGCTTACTGGATTTTTATTTATTTATTTCATTTTCATTTTTTGAATGATCATTTTGTATTTGCTTTTGATTTTGACAGTCATGTACTTAACTTTTATATTTCCGTAAGGTTTATTATTGTTCTTTTTTTGCACCAACTTTTTTTCTGTTGAGTGGTCTTACCATGTGACCACTGAATTCCTAAGTTGATTTCAGTTGGGGGCCTTTGTTTTCCTGCGTCTCTAACTTTTTGAATGTCAAATTTGGGAAAAACATCATTAAAGAATAAAAAAGTACAAAAATGAACAATGGCTTTTGGTTTGAGAGGAAGGGAGTATTGGCTCATGAGAAATCCTGTATGAGAAATCTGCATACTGTTTGTGCCACAGCATGTTTTATGATTCAAATGAACACAAAATCATTGGAATTTGGCACCAAATGAAGCATTCACGCCTCCGCTTTACATTTCAAGTGAAATCTGACAAACTATGTTTCAAAGAGGCCTGACAACTCATGCATGCCTCTCAGGACAAATCACAACAAACAAAAAATCTGATGTAACATTATTGATAATACTTAGGGGAGACTCGCACAGTTCAGCTGCCACATGATGCAGACAATGCTGTGCAATTAAGTTCTCATACTGTGGTGCTGAGTCAACAATCATGACCAGAGCCATCCATCCAGTAAGAAGCCCTGGGTGCATAACAAATGAGTTTACATTAACCACAGAATGTTGTGTTTGACACATGGAGGAGTGGCTCACTGTTTCTCAGGACTAATTGTCTCTCATTAGTATGAAAAGCATGACATGATGCGGTTTATGCAGCAAGGCAGTGAGGCATGGTGGAGCTGTTTACCCATGTGGCGACTGCTCTATCTTTTCTTGTTTTCATCTCTTTTCTGTACATAAGAGAGATAAGTCTATGTTTTGATTTTTGGGATTCAATAAAGTCACTTCAAGAATAAGAGAAAAGTTACAGTTAGGTGGTGCCTCACAAAACTGCATTCCATATATGGTAGTGTGTTTAAGTAAAATATTAAGTATAAGTTATTGGTATTGTATTATTTACTTGAATTAAGCAAAACATAAAATACTGTTAAAAACTAATGTGTTTCTGTATGTGTGACCTTCACCTTAGACGCCAGAAGTCTCAAGTTTGCAACAGAGCAGTAATATCAGTATCAGTCAGCAGGGTATGGAAATGAGGAAGGCATCAGAGACAGACAGAGGGACAGAAGGAACTGGTGAAGTCGCCTACGAGGGCAAGCATCCTCCTTTCTGAAGTGCCATTTAGCAAGCTACTGAATCTCTACCCGCTCCAGGGTCGTGTTCTGCAGCTGAGCCTGACCTTTGACCTCCCTGTGGAGATTCTTGTGCTTGTTCTTTCTCTTGTTGTGAGGATCAACAGAATGTCAAGACTAAAATGCCTTTGCACAACACATGGAGTGTAGCTGAGGTTCATACACTTTTAAAATATATTTTACAAAATCAAATGTGACAAGCAGTATCCAGTATGCCCGGGAATTATGTCCGTACTGGACGAATCTGAAGCACATCATTTACGTCCAGTGGCTTTATATGAGAAAGTGGAAAGCAAGGGTGTGGTTGTCGGGGAGGTGGATGGGCGTGTGGCACGTTGAACTTTCATGCGGGAGACCAGAGTTTGCATCCCATCACCCTATCAAACAGAAGCAATAGATACCCGTAGATATCTATCGTGTAAGTTTTGATTTATAATTCGGCGTTGGGTTCGTCAAGTTGATATGATCAACGTAACACTAGATGGATGAATTGTACGTGATCGGGCCATATTGTGCTTTAATAATATTGCCCATCGTAACTGTGTTTACATGTCATTAACTTTGTGATACCAGTGATTGGGGAAGGGTCCAGGCAAGGCAGTAGCCATATTTACATTGTTTCATTCACTAGGATAGAGAGCGAGGATCACGGTGAGCGGAATGTTTGCAGAGGAAATGGTTTTGCTACATGTGTGTTACTAAAAAAAGATAAGATAACTCGTAACTCATGTCAACTTTACCAACATCATCAAACTTGTAGTCTTCAGCTCCATCCAACACTGACTCAAGTCACATCACTTGGTACTCCCAGACTTTGACACTTTTTCGTGTAAAATTGGAGCATTTCCCCTTAACTATACTGCAATTGCCATGCACAGATATTGCAGAAAGAAAATAACTGTAAAAATGCTGGCATTGGACCTTTTCTGCCGATAGGGTTGGGAGAGATGTGTTCAACATAATTTGAATAGTCACACATTTGAGCATGTCTGCATGCAAGTGAAATTAATCAGCGGCTATTGATTTTAAACAGCAAACCCACCTCTGACCGGATTTGCAGCTTTTACAACAATCTACAGGTCACTACGCGTTGACTGTGCAGAGTTTGTTAATAGTGTCTCATTAATGCCTGTCCTTAGAACGTGCTCTGTCTCTAAGCAAATCCCCTGTGGTCTGAATGGTTTTGCCAATATTTAAACACTGGCAGGCAGCTAATACTTGAACTCTCTAAGATTTTGTGTCCACAATGGAACATTAAAATACATAAATAGTGTGCGTCTTCTTCCACTCTGGAAGTCATGAGAATCTTTGTGGCTCATAAACATGAATGATTTTGAATAAATATGTATTATCCCCTGGAGCACCGTTGCTGGAGTATATTCATTTGGCATAGTTGATTGCCTTTTTCATAACCTTCGCTACCCTCATGTGTGTGTTTTACGGCAAATAATTAAACTATGACAAATGTGTACCTCAAGCAATGCAAAAAACGTATATGAGATCCTCCCCCATCAGCACTGGCTCTCGAGAATCTTCTTGAAGATTTTACATCAAAGGCAAGGAATTATATTTAATGTTGCTCTGTTTTTCCTTTACCAACACTTTCAACATCCTGTTAGACCTTTGCAGTTGCTAATGAAAGTAACAACTAATGTGTTATGGAAAAATAATGAGACACATAATTTGAAGCTATTTACAGGCTTGTGCCATTCTGTAAATTGCCCTCTACAGTATCATGTCAGCCTCATTTTCAGTTCTGGGTTGTTTAACAGTATCAGATCGACCTCAAGGCATTGTTAATAATCTTGTGTGAATGAAAAAATTACAACTTGTAATCTTGTACTGTGGATAATTCTGATAGTATCTCAAAATCTTTATCTCCTCCTTCCCACCACCAGCATCAAATCGCACTTTCACGTTCAAACATGCACACAGCTACACTCACATATGAAAAAAGAACTGAGCAACCCGGCAAAAAAAAAGGCAAAGTTTTATGTAAGTGCACTGCCGATGAGCCTGACATGAATAAATGAACAGGTTTGAACTGAGTTCGTTTTGGAGCCAGTTATTCCACAGCATCAATTTAACAGGCCCCAGTTGCAGCATCAAACAGGGTCATGGCTAATTACTAATTCACTTTGACTAGAACTAAATAATAAATAAGCTATACGCTTATATAACCGAGAGCAGGGGGATGATACCAAGCAGCTCCATCAATAACATGACTGAAAACAGGCTCCTGCACTCTAAAGAAACATTACAAATCCTGAAATATCCTACGAAATAAGACGGGAATCATTTGCATCAGCTCTCAGAGACATACAATAGGATGTAACATAAAGTGTACACAGTGTGCAGTGCAATTTCCATTTCAAATAAAAGCTGTCAACCTGTGTGATGAACTAAACTGCTTGAGGTTTTCACTTAGTAACTCAAAACACAAATTATCTGTCTACTTCTCTCCTTCTCACCTTGAACACACACACAGACTCCCACCCACTGAAGCACATGTGGTGTTCGGTGCCACTCTGTCTCTGTGGGGTAATCGCTGCAATCTGACCACCCACCACAGCAGGAAATACAGGCAGAATACCAATATGAACCACGTCTTTGTGTGCCTTTATTTGCAGGGCTAATTATGAGAAGTTTTGTCTGGTAGTACACAAAATTTGCATTCTCCTCTGCATAATAAGCCTCCCTTCACCCAAACTGCGCTGGCTTGAATCCATGAATTTTCTCTCTCCTCTTATAACACGACACTACTTTCATTTTGTACACACCGAGCTAGCTAATTAGGGACTTAATATCATATATCTGCTTTTTGTGCTAATGGTGGTCTATACAGTACTTAAACAAAAATAAGGGTGTTTCGGAGAAAACAAGGTACGGGGGTAATACTGAGAAGGCACTTAAGTGGAGCAGCAGTGTGTCTGGGCGAGTAAGGAAGCAAGGGAATTTGGAGACAAGTATAACATCCCAGGCACATAAAAATGAAGAAACATATTTATTTAATTAATTAAAAGGTGACACATATAGTTTTAACACAGTAATACATCATTATGAACACCAACAAAAACTAACACACTACTACACTACAGTAGTTTTTACATTGTAGGCTATGACTCGGGTTTAGCCCAAGCTAAAAGTTAAGTATTGTCAAATGAAGCATGTCTTTTTTTGTGATGTTTAAAAGTAATTAAAGGAATAGCTTGACATTTTTGGCATGTGCACTTATTCACTTTCTTTGCGAGAGTTAGATGAGAAGATCGATACCGCGCTCATATCTGTAGTAGTAGTAGTTATGGAGTTGGAGCTAGGAGGTAATGAACTTAGCTTAGCCTAAAGACTGGAAGCAGGAGGAAACAGCTTCCTCTTGCAACACGTTAGGAAACAACACCTTATGTCTTGTTTGTTTGGCTAGCTGTTTCCTCCAGCAGACATGAGAGTGATATCAATCTCCTCATCTAAATCTCAGCCAGAAATCGAATAAAACGTATTACCTAAAATGTTTAAATATTTCTTTAAGATTCTGTAATGAAGACATTTTAAACATAATTAAGTTTTGGCTAGAAGTAACCTGTGTTTTCAGTAAGAGCTGTGAACAGTACTGAAATACTATTCTAATGTGCATCTCCCCAAATTATGATTTATGGTCAAAATTAAGGTTTGAAATGACCTTTTTCACTTTAATAAACAAGTTTTACCTGAATGGTGGAGGTTGGATTTGGCTTAAAGCTGCACTAGTCAACTTTTTGACTACGAGGGGGCAGAAGAGCTGACCATATTTATCTGTACACAAGGGCTTCTTTTTACCTGTACGAATTACACACTTGCTTGCTGTTTATCATATGTAATATATGCAGAGTTATACTACTGTATATTTATTTATAATAGGATATAAACAGACCGTATATACTTATTTATATGCGCTTTTCTACTGTTTGGACTATCTGGTTTGACGCTAAACTGCTTTTTGTTGCACTGGTACATTATGGGTGCAGTGACAATAAAGTTGAATCTAATCTAAAGAATTCAGAAACAAGTTAATACCGATAAAGATGTAACGACCAACAGGTTAGCAGACAAGCTCACTTAAACAAACATATTGCGCTGGAAAGTTTCAACCATCGTCAACCTGTGCATGTCACGTACAGATGTCACTCATTTCATTTGATGCGATTGCTGCGGCATTAGGGAGGGGAGACTTTTATTTTTTCCAGCTGATTTCAGTACTAGCTGCAGTATACACCAACAACCACCAGGTGGCACAGTGAGCAGTCCAGACTTCAACAGTGAACACAGCCGCTGTGAGCGCTGTGACAGCAGAGCTGACAGCATTTTTCAGTAACATATTGTAAAATGAATGGCAAGCTGTGTTCTGACTGTAGATGATGCGTATTACAGTTAAATACTGTTGATATCGGATTGCGTTGCACAAGGCGGTTTGAAAGAGGAGCTGGACATGAGAGCATTTGATGATGGAAGCAGAAGGGCAACAGCGGTGTCTGTCCATCTACTCACCCATTACACGTAAGTTGAACGTCAATAGCCTACAAAATTAAAACGTGATTCAACTTGCTAGTTAAAACAATCTAAGTTGACTGTGTATCAGTCTGGTTTGCACGCCCCCAAATAAAGTTAGTGAGAGGCGAAGCAGTCTGTAATTATTTTAGCTAAGTGTTTTGAACTGAGACAGATTTGGGATTCAGCACGAGCTCAGTCAGCACCGTTTTTTAAACAAACTAAAGCAAGCTTAAGTGAAGCTAAAGCTAGCTGCAGCACAGGGGGACTGCCCATTGGACCGAAGGCCCAATAGTTTGAAAAAATGTCCTATTGGACCAAAAGCCCATAGTCAGATGGCCTGTGATCCCGAAAACAAAAGCCCACTGCTCCAAAGGCCTGTTGCTCCAACAGCCTTACTACTTTCCAGACTCTGTTAACATATTGCTCAATTTAAGAGTCCTCTTAAATTAAAGAAGACTTTCATTTCGGCTGATATTTAACTTTAACAGCTCTTCTTTGAACTAAGTTAAACAAACTAAAGTAAGATGTGTAACATTACTGTTTGACATTCTGAAACACTGCCTGTGAGCACATCCATGCATTTTTTATAACATGTGATTTCATTAAATCGGACTTGTGCTTTGTGAAACATGACGCCGAATTTATCAGAACAACTGAGGGAATTGTGAAAAGTCTGTTTGATAAGTACATTTTTTAAATGACTGACAACGAGGCAAATAAAGTCTTCAACAGTTTCCTGCTGTCGAAAGAAAATCTCCGTTAACATATTTGCATCATTTAGCTACAGGTGCAGAGGGAAACCACGTGCAGTGAGCGCCACCGCTGAAGGCACAGTGTGTCACGGCTCCAGGCATAGCAGGATTGGACCCAAAATGCAGATGACAGTCAGACAGAGCTGGAGGGGAGGGACAGGAGGACAGACTATGACACAGTGATCACCAACACACATCAGTGAAGACGATTTTCAGTCACCTCCGGTTCTGAAAACTTTGTAAAACTGTATTGAGTTTTAATAAAAGTTTTGTTTTGTTGCAGCTCTGACTCTGGTTTTATTTAACAGGTGAAGAGAATCTAATGCAATGTTGATGAATTGATGAATGAACAACAAATTGCTGTAATTTATATACAACAAAACCTGTAAAAGGTATCCTGTAATATACTGTAATTCATGTTACAGTAGCTACTTAAGAGAAATTTTACAATACTTTATAAGTAACTTTTTTGCCAGGTATTTACCGTAATTTTACAGTCAATTCTTTACAATGATATGTTATATCCATATGTATTTATATATGTATTATTGTTTATGTTAAATGCAGATCAGCAGCCTTTGTCCCAGGGTGGGGAAAGATTTTTTTTTCTTTTCATGATCTGTTATTTCCCCCATTAACTTTTATTATGAATGAAATTAAAGTCAGGGAGAGTCTGTCATCACAAAGTGCCTTGTTCTATTGCTACCCGTATAGCGTGGCTGTAGCTCAGTCAACAATAAATCATCACAAACTAGAAGACCATCCCCCCCGCTGAGGCAAACAAAGACCTGGCTGACGACCTGTATCTCTTCTACTGCAGGTTTGAGAGGGACAAATTCACACCCCTCACCCACTCTCTCTGTTTTTGGAAATTAAATCAGGGATGGTTAAATCAGTTAGAGTTGGGGGTGCTGAGAGTAAGTCATAATGACGTCATATTAAATGCTGCGCAACATTCATGTTTTTTGTATTAATTTGAATAGCCAACAACATTTTACACCAGTTTTAAAATGTTTTACGACAAACAGCAAACGTGAACACCACCATGCTGTAAGTCAAAGCAGCATACAGAAGTTTACACACAGAATGCAGGTTTATTCCTGATCAGAAGGCGATTTATTGTTGACTGAGCTGCAGCTACGCTATACGGGTAGCAATAGAACAAGGCACTTTAACTTTATAACACACACACACACACACACACACACACAGCAACTGAAAACATTAACAAGTAACTCTGAACAGGCAATAGACAGTGTTTTACAGGTTTTCATTGAAGACCATGCTCCAAAACCTCTCTCTCTCTCTCTCTTTCACACGTATAATATAATGTATAAGAAAATAACAAAAGATATTTTGGGAATTGCTTTGTTTATCATTAGCCTCTCATGGTCTTACGATATATTTGTCACGATTACGCTGTCCGTTTCAACTGATTTCACCATTCACACTACATCTATGAAAGAAGAGGATTTCATTGACGGTAAACACGTATAAAAAACTTGTGAGTTTGTCTCAGTGTGTATGCTACATACTCTGTGACTAGATAAATTATATATACAGATGGGTGACAAATTAAAGGAAAAACCAACATAAAGTGTCTTAGTAAGGTGTTGGGCCACCACGTGCCGCCAGAACAGCTTCGATGCACCTTGGCATTGATTCTACAAGTCTGTGAACTCTACTGGAGGGATGAACACCATTCTTCCAAAAGATATTCCCTCATTTGGTGTTTTGATGATGGCGGTGACTGCGAAGGCCATAGCATATGATTCACATCATTTTCATACTCATCAAACCATTCAGAGACCCCTC
>NTHP01001051.1:9234-73083 GCA_003416845.1 Oplegnathus fasciatus | reverse complement strand
AGTCAACCTGTAATGTCTGAACATGATCAAACATGATTTTATACTAATCTAGATTATTTTAGTCACATAACATTCTATACATTAAGCTGTCTGTGGTTTCCCTTTTTAGATTCAATTAGCAGTGTTTGTTTTCTTTTGTAAGGTGGTTAAATTAAGTTTTAAGTCAGGAAGTTATTATAGCACCACTGTTTGAAAAACTGTTTCCACATTTTTTTTTTTTTACATTTTTTACTCTCCTTCAAATGACCCTTTATTTATGTTATAAAATTACTAAATAAAAAAGAGTCAAATTTAAAATTTCAGGATAAATCCATANTTTTTAACATGATAACAGTTTGCTGCATCAGTTTCAATATGGTTGAACTCATCATTTCTGAATTGCTATTCTAGCAAAGAATAATAGCAATAGTTATTCTGCAATAATTTCATAAAAGAAAAGCTTTTATTACTAATCTAAACTCTTTCATGTGAGGATGGTGTCAGGTATTTAAATGGTACCACATTTGTTGAACTCATCTTTTTTTCATCATCATCCTCACACATCTCCATTTTGTTTCTCATCAAAATAGTCATTTGTTGTGCCGGCATTATGGGTGGACTGTATTACTTTGGATTCGTCAAGAAAGGGTAAAATGTTGTTTTATTTAACTATGCTGACTAACCCTTGAAATGGCTGTTTTACCTGTAATGGCTTCTTCAACCTTTTGTTTATGTCTCAGTGCTTTGTATTTAGGCAGCATTTTCATACTGTCCAAGCTTTGTGTCTGTCAAATGTTATTGTGTTGTGTTATAAGTGTTGCATGTTGAAGTTGTGTGCATCTTGTAAGGCTCTTTAGTTAAGGTTTTTCTCTACCACACAGTGTCAGCGTTGTCATGAGCCCTCAGAGCACTCTCCTGCACAGATCTGTAGGTCACTCAGTAAAAAGAGCTCTGCCCCAAGTGCCTTTATGGTGGTTTTAATCATTCAAATGTGGAGGACAGCCACATGCAACATAGATGTTAAAGCATGTTCAAGTATTAACGATTAGGTGTGCAGTTTTTTTGTTCAGACATAAAAACAAAACTATTTNGTGTGTGTGTGTGAGATTTCTTTTAGATGAGTGGTCTGTAGTCTTGTGGGTGAAGAGGGTGTTTCTCTGGACTTGCTTAAGCTCTCTTAGCTTCCTGTCTGCCTGGTCATACATAAGCAGTAATTTTGACCAGTCATTATTGGATTACAGCTCTCAGAGAGATCGTGAACAGGTGGCTGCAAAAGACACAGAGACATTACCACTCTCGGTAAGAAGATGGACCACCAAGCACACTCATTTATGCCAAATGAACAGATAATGATGTGATGAGCCAGAATGATAATGTAGGCAGAAGCTTTCATAGCATTTCATACTGTATTATTAATGTTCAAGATGTTTTCTTCCCTCCTCCATATGATCCTGGGCTAACTTACCTCTTGGACAACTGCCTGCATTGCATCTCTTAAAACCCTTCACAGTTATTTTTTTCCTCTTTCACAGGGCTGTATGTTTTTTTTGTTTTTTTTTATTATTTGTCTAAAAATGTCTAATTTCGAAAACTTTTCTTTGCCTCCCTTTTTCCCTCTGTAGTAAGCAGCACCGTCCTGTTGGTGCAACATTACTGGAGATAAAAAGGACTGGTTGAGAAGAGGAACGTCCCTGGACTATTCTTTGAATGTACTCGTGCCGTCCATGTTCATGGCACAGGCTTATGGGACCCCTTGGAAATTAGTTTCTGAATGCCAATCTGAGATTAAGAAATCTCAGCAAATTGAGCCCAGTCCTTAGTTTATGCTTAAGAGGGGCTCCTCTAATTAGTTGTCAATTTCCATCTTTGATAGGCCACTCATAACTACTTTATCTTATTCTGCATAATTCAATTTAGCAGTGTTTGGGATTCTCTCCCTTTCCTTCCCAACCTCACAACAGTTTTTCTACTCTGTAATTATGAAGGAATGAGATGTCATGTTTATCAGAGAGGCTTAAACTCCACGTTGATCTTAAACTTGTACTATAGCACAGAGCTCATCTTGACCAATATAGCAAAGTTACACTGATGGCTTAAAAATCAGTAAAGAATGTCTGCATGGTTCACCTTAAATGCAGCTGGCTCATAGCTGATAAACCAGTCCTCCAGTCTTGTAAATCCAACTTGCACCACTGTAGAAATAACAATGGGATCTGGAAAACAGTCCCTAGCATAGTGCCTGAACACAAGGCATGTTCCATATGCCTTAATGAAGAAAACCAAGTGTTTCAGCTTGTCTTGTGTCACTTGATGTGTGTGTTTGCCTGTGTACTGCATAAATGTTAACCCTGTTTTTGGGGTACGTTATTGGAGGCTTAATCGTGGGGCCTACCTTAGCTTATTGTTTATGCTAAATAATTAGCGATGTTTAATGTTGGCACATTGTTTTTGAGCCCTGTAGCTTCACCAAATTAAGTTAATCAGTTTTCCCTGACAAAGAAAAATAAATCAAGTGTTTTTCCTCCAAATTATTTGTTTTGTAGAAATCTCTCTTCCAGAGTGTCAGTTTAATACAGGAAGAACAATTTAAGAGCATAATGACACAAATATCGTGTCTGTGGTTACATAAAGATGTATAGACTGTGATCTGTGAAAAATTTGCACTTGCTTGGCTTTTTATCTTTATTTATTAAACAAAAATTTGTGTCGGAACATCTTTAGTAAGTGTTTTCTGGCGGACGTAAAACTGCTTTTTATATTGGCACTACCTTTTGTAATCAATTAATGAAATAAAACAATAACCGACAACGAAGGCTCACCAGTGTGTTCACAATGTACTCTTTATGTGCATATGTACACATGATTTGTTTACCACAACAAAATCCCGTTTGACCCAGATGTAGTAATTTGCTATCAAGCAATGGAGCTTGAAAAGTTAATTAAACTCATTAAAATACATGTATTTGTCCATCCCTTCATATTTATTCAGCCACAATACTATGTAGTATCCTGTATATTATGCATGTTCAAATGCAGCGAGTTAGAAGGGAGTTTACAGATAAACAACATAAGGTTCATTTTTGTGCTCTTACTAATCAAATATTTGAAAACTATTGCAGTACACTTTATTCTACATCCACAGTTTCTATAGAAGTGATGTGAGGGAAAATAATTTCATCATCCACATTACAGATAAGCCATAAGCTAGTAAGTCTAAAAGTTTAATTTTTAGCATGTATAGGCCTTAACATGAATATTTCTTTTATTGCTCCATATTAATTGTATAGTAAAGTGACTGCAGATTACTGCTGTATATTATACAGTGTTTTGTTTTTCCAACTGAAAGACCTAGATGTCCCATATATTTTAAGCAAGTTATAAGTAATAATTAAAATGGAAACTGGCTATAGCTACTCTAAACATTACTGAAGTACCAACGGTGGGACTAGAGACTTGATACAAAAATAATTCCTAATATTTTATGTTGCAGTGCCACCTTGTGGATTTGACTCATACTAAAAACTTGTTCAAACGATCCCTCTGTACAAACATCCAGTGGTGGAATGTCACAAGCCACAAGTACACTCATTCAAGTACAGTATTGAAGTACAATTTTAAGGTACTTGTACTTACCTATTTTCATTTAATGCTTGTTCACACTTACGTCTCTACATTTCAAAGGGAAAAATATTGTAAATTTTTACCTGACTGCAATTATTTGACTGTTGCGTTACTTTTCAGATTAAAGTTTCAAATACAAAACAATACATTTAGCTAATAATCCTTATGTACAATGTACATTATGTACTTTACATTGTGGTATTGTTACTTTTACATAAGAATCTGAATACTTCTTCCTCCACTGCAAACATCAATCTAGACATCAATGAGATCCAGGTTGGATGGAGAACTTCAGAGGCTAGAAGCCACAGTGAGAGAAATGTGATAAAATCTCACTACAGTCAATCCACAGTCAGTAAAATTAAAGAGCTCCTCGAGGTAAGATGAGATCTGTCCTTCACTGTAACCGATTTCAAATGGTGCTAGAAACAAAAGCAGACTCTGAACACCAAAAGAAATCGGTCAACCTTGGAGAGAGGACAAAGAGCTTGAGCTGTCAAAACATCACTGTAGACTTGGTGGTCTGTGGCCCACTGGGTAGGTCTTCAGGGAGCGATACTTTCCAGGTGAAGTCGTCTCTTCTGTTCACCTTCATCTCTGGACACCTCTTGTGACTCTTCACAGCTGCCTGTTGCTGGCCAGTGAAATACACTTCCCACCCCAAGAACACTGATTTCAAATGGTGCTAGATAGATGACAATACTCTAAGCCACCATCTGAAACCAGCTTCCAAGGGGGGCACTTCTGATAAAGGGCGTCCTTCAGTGGTGTCAAACACACTGAATCTATAAAAAAAATAAAAAATAACATTAATGACAGCAGAAAATAGTGGAGAAGAAAGAAGACAATGTGATTCTCCATTATAATGGATGTGATACGACCAGGACTCCCTTTGTGGGATTTCAGAAACATTTCAGTTAGAATAATTGAAACGGGAAGATATTTGAGAGAACACAAGAGTGGCTCAGATGAAGCAGCAGACACGCACTCGTAGTTTGATATCTGCATGTGCTGTGATTAATACAGAGCCTAAGAAAGATACTGTAGATGTGAAGCAGCTACTGATATGGCAGTAGCCTGAGAGAAAGCCCAGGCTTAGGAGTCTGCAACACATACACGTTTTTATTGGAATATTATCATTATTGGAATGAATATTTTAAAGGGGGAAAAACGTGTTATGGAAGCAGGGATTGAAACAACTTGGGATCCCTGTACTCTAGGCCTACGTAGCATATACTAAAAAGTTACTTCCACTTTTTGAGATGAATTACAAGTATTTGTCGATGTTGAACTAATTACTGTTCAGCATTAACTTCACTTTTATTTACTCATCACCTGTAATGATAAAAGGATGGGAGTGGTACGTCCACACACAGAGAAAGACATCTCTCGTGGAACAACTGATAGTAAGTAATTGTATGAAATGTAGAAACTATCCATCGCATGTTCTGTTTGCAGATGTAAATTATGCATTAACCATACTCCCACAATGATATGACACAAATATGCATGACATTTAATCACAATAGACTGTTAGACTGGTTCCTTCTTTCCTTTGGGAAAGCCGACTTAAATAAAATCTGACGCTGAAGAGATAACAGCCGTAAGAGGCATTGTCGTATTAAGTCTCGGTTTATCCAGCAGCCTTATGCAAATGGAGCAATTACTTTTTTAAACAATGCCTCATTGGTCTCCATTACACTGATGCATGTAATTGAATTAGTAATAGGCACAGTAAGCTTTAAATTTTTTCTCTCTCTACCTCGTTTTTGGACCAAGATGATGTTCCAAAGACGCCTGACAGCATCTTGGAGACCGTCAGAGACCTCAAATGTAATGCACTCTGGGATGGTTTAGGCTCGTGCTTGTGCCCAGAAAGAAGTTTGATTCACTGCCCTGTTTCAGGCCAGAAAGCAGAGAGGAGGGAAGCAGATGAAGGGAGAGTGAGAGAGAGAGATGAAATGGAAAACCACTGAGAAAGCACCAGAACCCTCTCTCTCTCAATCTATTTCTCTCTACAGTAACACGCCCACACGACTGATCTGATACTTGATCCCAGCTCCGCGGATGTGTGAAGGGCCAAACAAGAACAGACACACAAAACACCACCACTGTATGTCGTTCACATACAGGCTCACCTGCAGCTCTATGCAGACAGACCTCGATGAGTCCTCTCCTCTCTTTTGCTCGGTAGAATAGTGAGGAGGATAGTGCGTTGCTCTCCAGCCACTACAAGGGAAAAGCAAGGAAGTGGCAGTCAATCGCTGGCAATGAGAGCCATGACGCAGACACGCAGCTACAATTCACTGAGAGGGTGGGGCAAGGACAGGTAGTGGCCAGTTCACTGACTTGTTGCCAAGTGCTTCGACAAAGTACAAAACTACCCAACCATTTCTAATATCTTTTTTTCCTCCTGCTGTTTTTACTCTGCATGCAGGTGAAAGGACCACTGACAATTCATTGTCTTGCTTCAAACCCCCCCGTCCCTCCAGAACACACACCCACACACAGTCTGCCTTCATTTCTTCATGTTTACAATGACAACTCCCACAAATATGACTCGTCTTGAAACTGATTAAAGCCAAATCAGGGAAGTCTAGCCCCAGCCTCAAAACATCAGATGCGATTTACTTTAATTTTCACAGTAAGAGGAAAGACAAAATCCCCACGGCCCTTACAAGTCCTTATCATGCTTCAGATGGGCCAGGCTAAGCCATTTTTTTTTGTCAGGGCTGTTGTTGTGTGTACAGCTATGTATGCGTGTGTGTTTGTACTGTAGCCACAGTGACGGCTCTGATCAGAGGGCCTGTCTGTCCGTAGGTGTCTGGTTCCTTCGCCTGGCTGGCTCAACCCAACCCTGTCAGTTTTCTTTTTCGGGTTGTTTGTTGCTTGTGTGCCACTGGACCTGTTGTGTAATGCTTATAAAAGATTTAAAGGGACAGGAGGCCTTCAGAGAGTGGTCAACGACAGAATCAGGAAGGAACTGTGCAGCACCCTGGGGAAACCCATAGGGGTGAATATCTTCACAGCGGTCCGTATTTACAGAGAAATAGGAGTATAATACCGACAGTAAATCGCTGAGTGAGTAAACTGCAGTGAAACATGCATGATAAGCAATTTGTTAGCTTACAGTTGTACTTTTCAACACATCTACAAAATGCTACCAAATTGCGGCTTATTGAAAAAAAAAAAAAAAACGTGCATCATGAATCAGCTGTCTGCAGGGAAGCTGGAATAGTGCACTTCTGTCTCTGACTGTGTGTCACGATTACGCCCTGTGTTGATGTGTAGCCTACACAGACTGGTAGACTAACTAACTGTAGTGCTAACTCATTCATAAGGAGTGACCCTCCATAGCGGTGAGATGACTGGGAGAGTACCAGCTCCAGAGCTAACGCTGAGAATCATCTTCTTTACGATCATCTTTACAAAGGAAATATAAATAGGCAGAGGTAGTATACAGTATATTATACCATCAGCACATTTAGAAGAGAGAGAGCGAGAGAGAAAGAGAGAGAAAGACGCTGACTGTAGAAGCAGGAGCTGCAATGCAGACCACGGGCAGCCACACACGCTCCTGCATCATCTCTGAAATGGGCATCTTTTAAACGTTGGACTTCCAGCCAGCAGAACGAAAAAAGATCTCTCTAGTCTAGGGATTTAAATCCTTCCTGTGGTTGCCACCTTCATCACAGGTATCAGAGAGTGTAGGGCACGCACGCTATGCAGAAGATGCTGAGCAGCTCACTTTTACTGACATTTCCGAGTGAACAGGAAGGCCTGGGTAACGCTTTATTTTACGGGCCCCATAGTTTCTATAATTTCCTCGAAAGGAACTGATGTGTCACTGTAAATTTGTAGGAAGGATCCTGGAAGGGACAATGTAATTTGGTATGAATTCTTGGAGAAATTGAGACAGTGTCCTATTGGTACACTTCCAGTTAATTAATTCTGATTAAAACTGCTGGTGCAGCATAGAGACTCAGTCAGTCAGTGCACAGAAGGTCACGTGCGGAAATGTGAAATTTGTCTACAGGCAAGCATTTGGAGAATAAAATTTGCCATCAAATAAACAAATATTCACTCCGGATTAAATTGATCTCAGTCAGTTTTTCCAGTCTTTACGATTTTAGCAGCTCTTTCAAGAAAATTAACCTGGAAATCAACATCTGCCCATAAACTTAACACAACTAACTAAACTGACATAATGTCTTGGACCATTGTCTCTATTTTCCCTTGCAGTAGTACACATTTCATAGCTCTGTTCAGGAAACTTCTCAGGAAACTATTAGGAAATTACAGTAACTGTAAAACAATGTGTTACCAGAGCCTGAGGTTGGCCCACTGCATTATGAGAGGCAGGTGTGGATAGAAATGTTAGCATCAGCTAGATGACAAATGTATGATAATCACTTCACAAAAGAAACACAGGCAGTGATGTTCTATGTAAAAACATCTCATTCGTCACTTACAAGCTTTCTATACGCACATAGGAAACAAATGTTACCATTTTTACAAAAATCCTGGGTTAACTTTTTGACAATTAAAAATATATTAACAGGTCAACCCACATAAAGATACACGGTACTCATGTATTCATAGAGAAGTGTTTCTGCAATTGCAAAACTTTGTATTAGAGAACAGTGCCTCTTAACCAATCAGATGTTGAACTCCAGCTGCTTGCTTGCACTAAGCCAATAAAGCACTGCTGTGCGGCTTGTGGAGCCAGGGGACCTCCTCCCATCCAATGAGAACCCAGCTTTGGCACGATGGCCTGTGATGCAGCAGCTTTAGGAAGTCCAGTGCATGTGAACTGGAGAGAAGCCAAAGCAGAGTCACCAAGAGAGCAAGGTAAACAACTTCTCTCTCTCTCTCTCTCTCTCTCTCTCCTTCTCTTTCTCTATCTCAGTGTCTTTCTCCTCCTTTTCCCCCTCTCTGATCCTGAGCCATGACATTTAGCCCCTTCTGTTGCTCCCTTTCTCCAAGAGGGAGACAGATAAGAGAGACAAAAAGGGAGAGATACAAGCTGTGTACTGGTTGAAGAGAAGTCCAGCCCAGAAATGACTGCGTCACCATCTCTGTCTCTCCTAACTACGCAGAAACAAATGTGTCTTGGGAAGGGTTTTGCCAAATCCCAGTGGCCCTGGAGGGTGAAAACAAATCACATGACAAAAGAGCCACGAGCCACAGACACCGAGCTGATCTGTTGTCTGATAGCAACATACAGCTGGATCCCAACCAGTCTCTGCCTTCATACATGTCTTCCTCTCTCTCTCTCTCTCTCTCTCAATGCTCTCTCCTCTATCAAGAGTTAACCACAACAAGTAGGCCAGCAGTCAACAGTTCGAACACAGACACATATGTGTACATACGTAGTAACATAAAAAATATCCCCTTCTTGGCTGAATTCAACAACGAACTTATCCTGTAATTTTTGAAGGCTGCTGTAATGTCCACCTGGCTGCATCTGTACACACTCCCATATAATGGTGTATTAAACGTATAATGCTGTTTCATAATAGGTCAGACGTGGCACCATGCGTGACTGTATTCACCTATTTGCACAAAAATAATAATCCGTATTCCTTAAGGTGATGGTGGCAACAAAGCGATGTTCAAATACCTCGATAATTCTCTGCAAAACATTCCTGACTGAGCTTCACTGTGATATTAAGAACCTTCCAGAATATTCTTTCGTTAACCCCTTTGTCGCACCTCGGCCCACCCAACACACACACACACCTTACCATGCTATCAAAACAAGACCTAGAGAAACTGTGTCACATCTTCAGCATCCATGTTGAAACTCCCCGATATCAGCTCACAGGAACTACACAGCACACACAGACACACACACACACACATATATATAGTAGCGACAGGCAGTGCAGATCAAAACTACCAAGGAGGAAGAGGAAGAGGAGGAGAAAGCCGAGGTTGTCCGAAACCATTGTGTCCACTTCAGGTGGAAAACTCGATGACTCTGGGCTTCTGTTATCTCAGCTTCTGTTTCTCCTGACATGAAAAAGTGACGTAGCAACTAATCCAAAATCTCTCTCTCTCTCTCACTCTGACTTGCTCTCCCTCCCTCTCTGTATCTCCCTCTCTCTCCCTTTCTGCTTGCCTCTCAAACACACGCACTCTTTATTTTCATCTTGTTGCAACAGCAGAACTGCTACTTCGAACTAACACATATACACAGGAACAGAGCAGACCCCACACAAATGCATATGTACGTGCGCATGCACGCACACACACACGCACAGCCGTGCACACGCACGCATGATCACGCTATTCCTCTTCCCGAGTGTGACGCAGCACTTAATTCTCTGTGCTTTTATGCCACTGTTGTGGCTGCACAACGCAACTTCTTGATCAAGCTGAGCCACAAACACACTTGCTAGCTGCCACACAAGGCAAGTGAGCATGAGCAGACTGCAGTTTAAAGGGACCCTACCACCATGGCTCCCTGTCCCCCACTCTGTGACGCTGCTGTGTCCCCATTTCCCCCCATGTCCCCTTATAATTGGGTCTCTCTCCCTCTCCGCTGCCCTCCTCTCTGGCGCTCTCCTCTCTGCTCTCGGCTAGAGACGCACTCTGGCTCCTCTGTCTGTGAGGCTGAGCTGACTGAGCCTCCTCGATCACCTGACAACCCACTGGTTTTAAAGGCACATCACCAGCTTATGTATCAGTTGCATAAGCACTCAGATGGTCTTTTGGCTTTTTAAATACAGTCTACTGAGGGATTCCACTTATCTCTGAATCTGCACCAAGGGGAATATTTACATGGCGCTCTAGTGTACGCTGTTATGTGATTCTTTTGTAATACCCATATGTTGTTTAATACAGTGACTTCTGACGTACAAAGCATGGTGTTCCTCATTCAGTGTTACTACTTTTTAACCCGAGAGTGGAGCAAGCGTTGAAAAAAACAGTATACAGTGTGAGGTGATTGACCGTCACAACCACACTCTGATACTTTACCATGAATAGGCCTACCGCATGTACTTCCTCTTTCAGTTCTAGGGGCTTCCTACCACAGCTCTGCCCTAAAGGAAACACAGAGCGCCGTTTTATGCTCGGTTTCTATTCAAAATAATACCGTTAACCAGTTAAACTAATCATGAATCTTGTAAAATGACAAGAAGATTAAAGAAAACATTTCTGTAAACTAATAATGATATTATAATATTTATGCAAGCGTATTGTATGAAATGTAAACCGGGAATGTAGCTGTCCCTTTAAAAGGACTGTGTTCCTGTCTTATAAATAGTCTGTTTTGGTTCAGTCAAACATTAGCAGAGTTTATTTTAAGAATTTGGGTCTGTTTGTCCACATACCTTGATCAGATGATTCCTCATTTGTCATGTAAATCAGATGATGGCGCTGTGGGAAGATAAAAGGAGAAAAACACTTTTTAGAGTGCAAAAAACAAAAAATAACCAAAAATCAACAATCACTGAAATTATCTCATTTGGCTAATAGCATGGATATGAGTCATGGCAAACGTGGAGCATTCCATTGGACGAGACACTTTGGCTAAACTGTATAGCATTACAGCCTTGTGAATGCTACAGTAGCCATCCAGTGTTCAGGGATAATGCTACTAACTCAAGCGTCATGTAACAGAAAGCAGTGAGGAAAAGGACAGCAGTTTATTTGGGCTGTGGCACGACATATGAACAACGAGGGGACCAAACTATACAAGGATTCTGTGTCATACAAAGTTCAAATCAAGATACATTCACTATGAATGAATTCTCACTATCAACATCCATAACTAGTCTGGGGAAAGGTCAGTCCAATGAAAGAAAATGTTTGAATCTGTTATGGTTGTAGGTCTTAAATATATCAAATTAGCTAATTTGTGTTAGTGTAGCTACCGCTACAATACTGCAAACAGTGTCCAGCAGGGCAATGAGAGGAACAAGCTTGGTTCTGTCTCCTTTATGAGCTTGTCTGTTCTCAACAAGGCTGTGCCTATTAGGTCTGTCTGCATTTGTGAAGCATAAAGTCCCCTTTATATGCTACGCTGAAATGCAAGCTTTGTCTTGGTTAACAAAAGGTAGACAAATTTTCTGTCTTTGTCAGCTCACCATCACACCAATTTATTATAGAGATATATGACAATGTTTATTTATTTCAAACATCATAACTGTTGGCTAGAATTCAAATGTTGGAACTGCAGTCAACTACGTTTTGAGACTATTTTCTATGCTGCAGTGCGGTCTCACTGACCGCCTGAACCTTGTAGTTTTACATCAGATATTTCAAAGGCTCGGTTGAGCTATTAAAACACAAACCATCCCCCTATTTTGATGTCTTAAATTTTCCATTATCCTCCAGTTACAAGTCTAGATTTTCGTCTGGCATTTCATGTGGCTGTAAATTTTCTTCCCTAAAGCACTTGTAGTTCGTGATGTCCTAATTCCCCACTGGAGCCAGGGGATATGGAGCCCACAGCTTCACCTTACAGGGCTGAGAAAGGAGAGCATCGGTAAAAGAATCAGCTTTCACCCTCCAGCTATATGGGAAATGTAAGGGATCTCAGGGATCAAAGCATGTTTGCTCTGAGCAGACTGGTAGATGCTGAGGGTATTGATCTGAGGATTGAGATCTATCTGCTCTTCTAGGATAAAGACGTCCTCAGTCTATATGTGCATCCTATATAAGATAACTACAATAACACCGAGGGATAGGAATGCAAGTTGAGCACTTGACTGTATTTGGTGCTGCATCTCCTGCCAAGACGGCTGGATGAAAGATTTACATTTTGAAACATTTAACTTTGCACGCTATATCAAATAACTGATGCATTTAATGCGTCTCTCAATACTGAAAGCTGCCCGTGGCGGTTCTACTATATCCATACTCAATCATTACAGATATTCCAGCATTGCTGATAACTTGGGAAGTCTAGCTTTCCCCAACATACTGTAGCCTGTAGCATCTAATGAGAATAGGAGGTTTTACTGTGACAGGGTTTTGTGTTTATGCTGACAGAGACACGCTCCAGCTTTAAAGATACATTCAAGTGCTGCTCCTTCCTGTCTGCTATTTATGCTCTTCATCCAGTGGGCAGTGTGTTAATTTTAGCCATGTCATCTATCAGCCATGCCTGTTCCACTTCCTAAACCTTAATCTCTCCCTTGGAAACGTGCCCAGTCAGCTCCATTGATATTGTTTTGGGGTGTATTGGGAACAATGGGCATGGCTCCTAAATGCATCCACACATACATTTAGGCAAAAAAGGTATTACCTTTTTATAGTGTTTTATTGAAAGTAAACCGTGTAATCTTATCCTGTTATTACCTGGTTTACAGGTACCACTCGGAAGTATGCAAACAGGCTCTCTCTGGGGACGTCAGGCGTGTGTTCCAGCATCATCCAGCTTTGTCCTCGGCAGGTCCTGAGAAAATCCCAGGCGTTATTTTGAGACACGTCAAACATACTTCACAGTGAATTCAAATGTTTCCCCTCCGCTCAGCAGTTTCTGGCATCACAGTGTTGGACAAAGTCAGAGAAAAGCGACCTTTGTACAGATATAATGCCAAAATGACCTTTGCACAGATATAACACTTTGATGCTGTGCAATTGTAAACTAAATTAACTAATGCAAATACGCAGCTGGCCAAGTGTTATTCAGCTATGACTTTTTGACAGTAATTGATATAAACAGTGGTTACTGCACTGTTGTGCCATTCGTCCTAGATGTTGCTGGCTGTGTTTGCTGTGATGTGTACTGGCTCTTACCTTGCACAGAAAGCTGAAAGTAATATCTAATTTCGGTCTGTGAAAAGAGGAATAGCAATATTTATCTGGAAGGAAGGCAATTTCAATTTCAAAGCGTAACTTTGGTGTTTAGTTTTATTCTCCAATATATTTATTTCCTTAGAGCCCATGCTATCACACCATTGAAACAACATTTTCTCTTACTGTGCCTCTGAAGCAGTCAGCAAATCAATTGGTCGACCGACTGCAGTGCGTTTGGGGTTTTGACGTCAGGAGATGTCCGGCCATTTTTTTCCGAAGCAAAACAGATGGATGTGCCAGTCCTTCTGTCGACAAAATGAAAAAAAAAAAAACATACATTCACTGGCTCTCCTTTAGATGTGCAAAATGCTGTTTTACCCTCACTCTGTGGTTCTGCATCAATACTTCCCAATATACTGTAATACGCGACTCATTCCAAGAACACTGTTTCTGATAACTTCATGCTCACCACCAGATCTAAACCTGCAGAAATACGCCATCCTGTGTTAAGTCAGAGTATTGCTTTTGAGGGTTTGTTTACATCAGGAATAAAAAGTGCGTATGACATAGAAACCTCTGGATGGATGGAGCTGAGTCAAGGCGCTGGCACAGCAGGCACACGCACTATAGGGTTACAAACAAACAAAAATTAGCCTTTAGAAAGAATCAATAATATGTTAAAAAAAACAACAAATGAAGTGAAGGAAATCCATTTCTGCACATTAACGATGAAAAAAACAATCTTACATAATTTTAACTTTAGGCCTATACGCAGCAAAAGGATACTGAATGAAGTGGTAACTAATTTTACATTCTTTACACATGTTTAAATTGTATTTAAACAATTTAAATACAGTATGCTCAGCTGGATATGGTATTATATGCAGCATGACACATTCTGACAGGTGCAACAGTTACAAAATAATAGCCTATCATATAAATTTCCTGAAACAGTTGCAACAATGTCTAGTTTTCCTTATGAATTTGGTTTTTTTTGACAGTTTACTAGTTTGAAGTATTTTGCCCTCCTCTGTAACTTTAAATTAAACTTAGTATCCTGCTACTTATAATTCTCACATTAAGGAATATCACACGCTGGATCAAATATATTCAAGTTAAAACAGCTACTAACAAACAAACATGAACATAGACAACAACATCTACCTCATAAATTAAATCATTACGCAGTACCGCATGGATGCACAGACCACTCACTCCTGAGGTAAATTGAAGTGCGCAACATCCTCCTGCAGCAAGCATCCAGCTCACCTCTCCATCCCACCCTGCTCCTGGCTCCGAGGATGAGAATGAGCCACAAATCTGCACAGACATGTTTTATAAGGAAACAGCTGAGAGCAAATACCTTGCTTATTTCCGGGTAACGTTGGAGACAACGTTGGAAACTGCGCACTAGGTTGCATCGTGATAATGAAATCACGGTCATGCGTAATTCTTTTTAGCCTTTAATAAGAAAATACCTTGTAACAGTTTTAAGACAATGAAACATTTTACAAATAAAGCATGGAAATTGAAACATTATAGAAACATTATATACGGGGAAAAAACAACAACAAATGAAGCACGTAACTACACGTAATTAAAAACAGCCTAACACACCATACACGCACTGTAACCTACATCCATATAGATGATGACGACTCGCTGGAGCAGGAGCTGGATGTAAATAAACAGTTTCTCCTGGAAGGGGACATGACTTACCGACAGCGCCTCTTTCGCAACACATCCGGTCCCTTTACTATCACTGCTCCGTCACAGCTGCCATAACCTCCCACCAACCTCCCAGTTATAATCAAATCCAGGGTGGTCCCCTGCACTGAAGAAAAACCATGTCCATCGACATTTTCGCAGCAACGCCAGCTGAGCCACGCCCACCACCACACACCCCCGTTTCCTGATTGGACGTCGCTCCAAAAGGCGTCGGGCGGGTCACGTGCTTTTGACGCATGTTTACAAACAGGCGCAGAGCGGACTACATTCATGGAGGGAGCACAGGCGGAACGAGAGGATTCACTTCTGTGCACTTCCGGTTTTAGCTTAAATTCCCCCTTTTTCCTCTCGTTTAGGGCGCGAGAGTGCAATTGTACGGTTGTAACATGTTGTTTACTATATTATAACACACATTCAATCAATACAAATATTTAAATGATAATTCATAGGCCATGCGAGTGTTTTTATGAATACATTTGCCTAATGTAGGGCACAAGTTGACGTAAGCTCACCTGTATTCTTGAATTTTTTTATTAAATGATCAGTTATTGATCTTACCTATAAAAGCTCACTATCCTGCTAGATTATTTTCACCTTCCAGTGCGATTGGAAGATCACCAAGAAGCCTGTAGCATTTGATTTTGTGGTCCTATGCTGGTCCCATCAACGGAAAAGTAAAATCTGACCGAGTGCCATCTTGATACGGAAGTTCACGGCAGTAAAGGTACTATGATGTTGGAATTTCCAAACTTTCAAAAACATGTTTTTTCCCAATACATCCATGTTTTTTCCCCCCACTTTTTACACTCACCTGCTTACCACTTCCTTATAATACGATGTAGTATTTCTAGACAGAGCATGATAGGCTTATGTATTATAAACATAATACATAAATCAACATGAAAATAATATAATATAATATAATATAAAATGTCTATTATCAGATTCAATTCAGGTTCAATTAGACGATATGCTCACACATAGGGTCCCCTGTGCCCTACGGCTATGTGATTCACAAAGCAATTAGAAAAAAACACAATGTTTCTATAGAATAAATCACACACATTTTAATCGTGCATTGAACATAGAAATTGCATCCATTAGGTACCTACATTTAAATCTTAAAGGCCATGAAAACCTGGTTTCAAATCTACTCTTTAAAGTGTATCTCTAAACATCTGATACTATTACTATAATACTAAATAAGACATAAGGTTTGGGAAAAAAACATTATTATTTATCAAGATTATCAGTTAATCTGCTTCATCAGGACTGTGTGAGTGTTTGATCAAATTTGATTGAACTGTAATTGGTGCATGGAAACATGTGACATCACTTTTTTTTTTCAATTGAACCCTGCTCACTTCAAAACAGCAATAAAAGCAAAGCCAAACACCCAAAAAGTCGGAAATCTCTCCTGTGAAATAACCCAAACTGTCCCAATTTTGGCAGAAAATTGTGTGTTCATGAAGGACCCCATCACTGATAGAAAGAAGCTGATGGAAAACATGTTTTCAGGGCCTTTGAGAGGCTTAATTTAAGTTTGTATCCCACCAGCTTACAGCAGCAGTATACCCCACCTACAAGACTACTAACATTGCGTGGAAAACGATCTAATGTCTACTGAATATACTGCACACTTTGCAGTTGCTATATATGTATGGTGTACATAGTATTTAGTTATTTCACTCTTTCATTTTGTACACAGTAGATGCTCATAATACATACTGTATATAGTATTCTAGTTTTTAAAGGTTATTAAATTTACAAAAATTGCACTTCCACTTGTTGCTGTTGCTGTTGGTATCTTTATCTGATCTTATATTACTTACATTAAATGTCATCACTGGCTGTTTTCAATTGGACATATACATGGGGGTAGACAAATCCACTCCTTTGGATCCAGTTCCAAGGCCACGGTATTCAATAAGACGGCTTGAAACACGGTGCCCTCTGCTTGTAGACGATGCTTCTATGAACCTGCGGAGCATAAAGCTTGTAAAGACTACTAATGAGGTAATAGAGACATGCGGGTATTTTCATACTCTATGTTGAAATACAATTTAACAGATCCAAATAGCATGGAATTAGCACTCTGACACATTTACAAAGCAGCTGTATTAGCACTGTTCAGATTGTAGTTCACATAACGTGTATGAGAAGAAGCAGAAGTTAATATTTTGGTTGGGTAAATCATATTTCTAAAATTATACAAATTGTTTGCTTTCAGTTTGCCTTTTATTTGTGTGTTTTTTTTCACTTTGACTTTGCTGATTTTTAGTTTGCCCCCAGTTTGCCCCTAAGGCCACAGCAGGGGGCATCCTAACCCAACAATATCACATTCAAACTTCACTTTCCTCTGGATGCTTCACTCTATCTAATGTTTGGATTATTTCAATGCGGGCTGATGCAAATCGCTTGCAGAATGTTGTGTATTTGCTTGTTTCAAAGTGTGTACATTTTAAATGAACAGTCCAGTTTAAGTATTTTAAAGCTAATATCACACCTTTTTAATCAGCCTGATAAAACGACTAGAATAATAAATAATAATAAATAGACTTATAGTATGTAGCGTTATTGTGCAATTTGTCTGCAGTAGCTTTAGTAAATTATCATTTGTATGCCATCAACTGCGTGGTCTACAGTTTACTACAGGGTGTGATGTGCCTTCTGTGGACAGTTGCATCACTGGAAAAAAGAGACAATGCCTTCCAGATTGTTTCCCTCAGCAGATGTTAGGAATAGACGACAGCACAGAGCAATGTGCAGGAAACAGACGGGATATCAATTTAAGTTTCCGTTGTTATTTGCTGTTTAGGTGTCTATGGAGACGAAATAAAAAATCTGAGCTTTTCAATTTTCAGCATTCGTTCATTAGTGTATTTGTTGCTTTTATAATGCAGTGCAGTCCCTTCATTTTAACAGTGATTTTAGCAATTTTAGAAGTCCTAGAAAGTTGCTATAGAGCAAATTCTACAATAATACCCTATAGGAGATTTAAAAAGAGTTAATAAAGTATAGCCTAATGCCACACATGCATGACGGGAACCTGCAGTTCATTAACACTAAACACATTTTGTAGTGACTTTTTATCAGGGCTAAAAGTGTAAACTGTCGTTACACAATAATCGATTAAAAACTAACTGGCCTTTAACACAGCTGCCTGATGGGACAGTTACATGTAGGATGTGTCTGGTCACTCCCTCATGTGCGCACATTAGTCAGTGGGGCCCCATATTTGTCTTACAGTGGGCCCCTCCCTTAATGTGGATCCCAGCTTTGAAACTGCATAGTATATTTCCCATGATGCCTGTTTTTTGTTTTTTTTTTCAAATTATGTGAAAGTATATTACATTTTTCTCCAGTTGTCATGCACTTTGGATTTTGAGAGGATGTCTATGTGAGTGTGGGTGGATGCATACTGTTTTGTTCATGCAAAAAACCCTTTCACTGCTGCCAAGATGTCAAAAAGATAAATCATTTCATCAAGTTCAAGTGGAGTACACCTCTAAAACTTCCTCTTGTCAATTTCAGAGACCCACTCAAACTGTTCAGAACTGTATTTGTTCATTTTTGAGTTAGTTAGTTGATTGGTTGGTTGGTTTAGTTTTAATACACAGCAAGAGTAGTGTTAATTGTTTCCAAGTTATGGTTAATTGTACCTTGGTCATGATCGGCACGTTTTGATCACAGATCTTGGAAGGGATATTTAGATAGCTACTGATTCAGATAGTTATCCCTGTTTGATCACCTTGCTTTGTGATACAGTGCGCGATCCAGCCCGTGTAAAACCCGTGCAAGGTCATTTCCTGTGTTGAGACAGACAGAACGCTTAGTGAGATTAAAATGTCCAGTGCACTTAACCCTGACAACTGTTTTGTTTACTCTCTTCCACAGTAACAGCATATTGTGTAGTAACTTCTTTTCCAGGTCCAGATCTGAGCATGCAGCCACTTCTCCAGTCACTCATCTCCATCTGGGGATACTTTCTGAGCTGTTATACTGTATTATATTAGCACTCATCTATTTACTCTCAGTAGTCTATATATGTGGATGTAGCACTTGGAGTTGGTTTATCTAGCTTGGCCTGTAAGTTTGCCATTTCTTCCTTCATTCATTTTACAAACATTTTTCTACAAAGCGGCTATAACTAATACTTACTTACTTACTCATAGTCACAAACCCATTATCACCCAACTCAGCTCCACTGAGCATTTTAGCGTCTTTCAGCTCACTGTTTTGGTTTTATCGCTGCAACTTTAATGTTCTGGTTCACTCTCACCGCACTCATTTGCATTGTTTTCAGCTAAAAAGCTCTGCCAAGCCCACAGTAATGTTATGCTACCTACCCCACACCAAATGGCAGACAGACAAAGTTAGCAACTAGCTGGTGAACTTAGTGGAGCACCTATAAGCGATAGCCCCAGTTTGTGCCTCTCATGTATTGGCAAAGCTACATTCAGGTTACCTTTGTAATCAACCAGCTAATGTTCTGACGGTATTTTCATAATCTTCAAAGACTCTTGTAACCATCTGTGTGGCAAAATATTCCACATGCTGCACCATAAAAAAGATTTTTCACCTGTTTGTCAAGTTGCTACTGTTTCCCATCCAGTTAGCCGCAGGCCGCCATCTTTGTTTTGATTCAGAAAGAGAGGCGCGACTTGAGAAACGGTTTAAAAATCTTCTTTACCATTCAGCAGACAGAATATATTTTCATCCAAATGATTAGAAGAGTCTTTGGGGATTCTTGAAATGCCTTCAGAACAACACAAAGTCTTTTTAAATGAACTAGGTTGATCAAACATCACCAGTTAATTATCTTGTACAGACACTGGTTACCTGTGTGACGCGAATATACATGGGAGGCACAAACTGGGGCTATTAGCAGCTAGATATTTCCAAAAGCAAAGCTAAAAGAAGAGTCAGTGTTGAACTTACATTTGCCAGGTGGCCAGAAACATGACTCCAAATGAATGCTAATGTTGCTTCGTGTCTGCTGGACGTTTTAATAGACAATAAGATCGCCATATCAAATTAAAAGGAGAAAATCATATGTCAGTGTTGTGTTCATAGCTCGTTTCTGCTGCCCTCAAGTGGCCAAAAATGTGTTATTGCAGGTTTAAACCATAATCTTTTAGATATATGATAAAAATTTATTTCTGCTTCGCTGATTTAAATAATCTGCTGCTTAACCTGTTTGAGGCATTCTTTCTTTTCCAGGGTAGGATGACAAAAGTATGATAAATTGATATTTACTGCATCTCTCTTGTACTCGATTGCTCTGGAAAAAACTACATGGTGTCCACGATAATCACCGAATATAATGTGTTTTTATAGAGGGAAAACTTGTTAGCAGAGATGATCTTTGTATTGCCTAAGCCCCAGAGAGGTCATGTTGTCTCATTCACAGTTTTCCGGTCAGTATCAACACCATACGTGATGTTCCACAGAGGAAGGAAGTTGGTAAACATTCCTCATTGTATTTTCTTCAGGAAACAGACATGATCTAACAGACAGTTATCAGGAGTTTGCAGTAAAAGATTTGTGTTAATATCAATGTTGCCTTTGTCCACTTAAAAAAAAATCCTTTATCATGCAAGATCATAGACTTGATGGACTCCTTTGCTAATACTGCCTGCTGGTATTTCTGTAGCCTTTTCATGAACCTGAAAGTTCATCAGCTTTTAATTTTCATCACAGGCTCATCCTGCAGACCACACGTCCTGACCCCAGTGTCAGACTCGGCCTCTCGTGTGCTCCCTTTTACCTCCCGCCCCTCCATTCCACCCAATATTATCTTACCATCAATGAATTTAGAAGGGGCGTGCTTTGGCATGGAGAAGGAAAACATGACGTATCTGGCAGCTGTAACTACGCTGAGGGGGGAGCCACCCCACAATAAAAACAACCAGCTGAGTTTTGTTATAACCCCAGATTCCACTGCACATACACTACTCTTGGCTGCATGGAGGAATAGAGAGGTGGAGAAACTTAAGAGCTGGATGGGATGAAGGATGGGAGGGGAGCAGGCTGGAGCTGAGGGACTCATGTGACATTGAAGAAAAGCTGTGGAAGAGAGGATTTGGAGTGATGCACTGTAGGGGTACAGGGGCCGATGGGTGGAAAATATAAAGGGTCAGTTAGTAAAAGTATTGGTTTATTTGTCCATATCTTGAGATATCTGTCTCTGATGTCTCTGCCACAAACTTAAATACATTGGAGTTGAATGGAATTTAATTTGTGGTGCTCACAGAATTGAAAACTTACATTATGAAAAATTCAACAGCGTCTCTTTTCAGAAATAATGTCTGCTTTACTCTGGATAATCCACACAGCACACTGTCAACACTTCTCATAGAAAGTAATTCCAATGAAAGGTGTTCACAACAAGGTCTCTCCATAAGCAGCGTAAATTAAATTCCCTTCATCTCCGCTGTATTGAGGCGGTGGCAGAAAACTCAGAGATGCATATCTCAAAACCTTGGCAAATCACTCTTTCTGTGTGGCAAGATGCTATTAAGTTTCAAGCGAGAAAACATGGATATTTTTTTGACTGCAGGGAGAGCTTGAGGAATGAGTAAATGTGGAGCAGACAATTAAAAGAGAACTGAACTTGATATTCTCGCATGGGTGGAGTCTGTTGGTTTTCTTTAATCTAGACACTGTGTGTAAAACAAGATGATCTTAGCTGATGACTCACCTCACAGAGTTCAAGGTCAAATAGGTTGCAAATAACAGAGATGTCTGAGCGTATATACATCCAGCAACGTTCACGTCCACTGGGATTTACACCTTTTAAATTCACACCGTGCAGCAGTTGTCTCAGATTGTAGATGACCATATTTAACCCAATATATTTATGTCTACGGCATGTGCTTTTTGTGATGGCTTGTGGCATATTGTGACAACAGGACTGTTGTACAGCACTGCTCAATGGCCTTGAGGAAATATTTTCCTCTTAGGGTGTGGAAGGGGACAGGGCAGGGTAGGAATTCACACGGGGCTTGATCTTGTGATGAAAGAAGGGTGTGACTGGATGTGAAGTAAACTATAGTCACACTGTCACATTCATTGGATGGTGACAGAAAGTGAATTACAGATACGCATATGAGCACGATGATGGCTACTAGGGGGACTCTGGACTGACATGGTGCTCATGAACACGTCCTGCGCCGTTTAGAAAAGACAGCTGGTGGATGTTTTCGCTGCCCCACCCAAACTGTGAAAGACAAAACAGTGTGAAGTGATGTCATTACTACTGCTTATGCAAACCAGCTGTGTGACCTTATGGGCTGTACGGGATTTAAATTCTATGTGTGTTAGAGCACAGATGTATGTATGTGCGTGCATGTGCGTAAGTACATGTGCACATGTTTCTGTGGTTAAAAACCCCATTGCTCTTTCCACCCACTCTCATGATTGATTTTTTTTTAATAAAATGAGGCTGAAAACACAGCAGTTCATAAAAAGTTGTTTATTTTTTGCTTTTTATTTTTTCACGTTAGATCCCATTTAAACTACAGGGTGCTAGTAAAATGAAACAGTCACATTGGAATGTTAGCAATGAAATGATACAAATGGTTTGAAAGGAGAAATCAATGTAAGACATCCCATTTATATATCAGAATATTTTTCTTTCTTCCAGTTTGACTAAAAAACATTGCAATTTCCTTTTGTATTCAATCTCAGGCATGTCAGTAAAAACTGACTGATTTACAAACAAAAAAATTAACAGATTTGAGCCACTGGATGCTTTTTTCTAACAGTCATAGCCCTTGAACACGTTTCTTTATGTTATGTGACCTGGATCAAAATTTGTAAAGGTGCCACAGAAGTACATATTTTAGTACAACATAAGCTATGAAATGAAATTCTTTGGCACATAGAAGGAACAGAAGTGTGGGTACACAAAATAAAAACAAGACAAAAAAAAGTCACCATACTATACACACTGCTCAATAGAATACTGATAGTAAAAAAAGAGCATATACAGTATATTGAAAAGAGAATAACACGGACAAATGGATGGACAGAGCTGACGGTAAGAGGGCCTTTAGGAGTCTGCTGATCAGATAGTCAGTCTCATGATTTTCAGCAGTGACTGTGAAGCCACTGTAAAGAGCCCTGTTGGCTTTGTGATTGATTTCACTACAGTTTGCAGTGATAGATTGGAGAATTCCTTGCGGCTACCCCTCTTCAAGAAAATGGTGTGATTAAAACTTCAATACTCCTTCTTCCTCACCATTGGGACCGACTGCAACTCGGCGAGCCATCACTTTGTCAACTCATCTTGCAAAATTGTACACTTGTCATGGCTAATGTCACATGCACATTCAGACTCATCATTCACTCACGTACTTGATCAAAATCTACCACTTGCCATCAACCACGCGCACATACAGTAAGCAAGCTTAGATGCATGTATGGATATATACATACAGTCCATGCACAGTACAGATGCAAGTATACGTTAACACACATACACACACACACACACACACAAACATGCAGGGTTTGAAAGTAGCACGCACATACACACATTCGTACACCTACATGATCAATAACTCAATCAGACAAACAAGATCAGAACCAGATGGATTTTCTCTCTGTGAAGTTTGTAAACAGATTTCAAGGCTTTATTAGGATTTATTTCCTCTTTGTCTGTCATGGCTTTACAATAAACAAAGGAGCAATTTCATTTATGTGCTTATGCTGTGTTTACTAGTGGAGGGTTGGTGGGAGCTTTAAACTTGATGACATGCAGAGACCCTGCTGTCTGTTGACAGCACATGGCTGTGACTCCAGAGGCTGCAGTCATCATGGGAACCAGTGCGGATTAATGCTAAAATACACTTTCTACCCACCCAGAACTGCCCATCTCCTGTCTCTCGTTCCCAGCCTGACTGCCGTCAACAACCCAGGGACTGAGCCTTCGTCATCACCAACATCATTCATCACCGCCACCATCGTCATCGTCAGACTAGTTTTCCTGATGTTTATTGAGGCACATAGCCAAAGGAGGAGGCAAGGGGACCATAACAAGAGGAGTGTTGATGTAGGAGATTGTTCTAGTCCCTGATGTCCACTTTGCTGTGGACTCTCTGCGGTCGGGCAGGAGTGGATTCAGAAAGGGAGGTGAGTTTGCATAGGCATGTGTGTGTGTGCATGTGTGTGTAGATGGGTGTGTTTGTGGGGGTAGTTCCTGGGCTGCAATTATTTGTAGACTATTTCACAGCTCGGTGTCTGCTGTCTTGGCGGTGGAGTGGCCGTTGGTGGGAGGAGGAGGCTGGGTCTTAGCTGCCTCAGGGGACTCTCCATTTACGCTGGGTTTCTCCTGGGTTTCTGGAGGGGGGTTGAGGGGGGCCACAGATACAAGAGTGTTCCCCTGGTTCTCCTGGTCTACTGGATAGGCCTCCTCTGCCTGCAAAGACAGCACAAACTCATCATGGAAAGGCTGGATAGAAAATTTCATCACCTGGGTGTCAGGACACTTACTGCTTGTAGGCAGAGTGAACTAGCTGTCTTTTTTTATATCAATATTATATCATAATATCCTGAGGGGATTGAAAATGAAGCATTTGATGATCAGACACAGTTCTGTCATGCACATAAAGACACATATGTACACAGATGCATCCACTAACCCCCAAAGCCTTCACTTATTACTTATAAACACACAAACACATCCTCTGATGTGGTATCTATCATGCAATACAGCTGCATCTGGCTAGTAGATGAAACAGCGAGCTCTGCAGATGAATAAGGCAGCAGAGAGCAGGGCGTGGGTCTTTGGATAACACACACTCTCTTTCTTTCTCTGCGTATTCTCTGTGATAGCTGGCCAGAAACATTCCCTAATTAAAACATTGGCAGCAATTGATTCCAAAGGAAAAAATAGTGCTGTTTTGATTTCAGACGTAGTAAAACATGAACCTTGCCTGAGAAAATCTAGGGATAGTGTGACTGAATCTATAATGGAGTGATGTGATTGCAGAAACCTGCAAACACATGGTGAAATTACATATTTATGATTTACGAACACACCTACAGGTCATACCTAAGGCCACTCAGATCAGTTTTGCCAGTTTCAGGTGAAAAAATGAGAATCATCACAGACATGATCAAACTAAGACATTATGCAGTGAAAAAGGCAAAATCTATGCAATGATTTTCAATTCATGGGCTCTGTGTTGAATGATGCACCGCAACTCCTGTAGAGCCAGCATGAACATGTAAACCAGAAAGTAAGTAAATGAGGTCCACAGTGGCAACATACAGTACAGTATATTGTGATTGTGATGTGTGAAAATGTGCTTACCAGCCTCACTCCCTTGGTGTCAGACCTGCATTGGCATTTGAAGTAACCTATGGTGATTGCAAGGGCGGCAAGCAGACCAGTGACCAGTATTCCCACAAATACAGAGGAACCTGACGATGATGGGATCTCAGTCTTTTTCACACCCAGCTGCAAGCAAGTTGAAGAGAAAAGGTTGCGGTCAAAAAGGGAGTATGAGTGTGAATTTTAAAACAAAATCACTATTCTTGGGTTCACTGGAATATAAAGAAAAGAGAGGCCTGTGTAGAGTCATCTCAGTCATCCATGATGTAGACTGCCTAGTTAAGTCCAAGGGATTGTTTTGTTTGGACATGAAAAACGCATGAGAACTGCAGTAGTAGCCCAGGTTAAGGCAAGCTAAGAGCTTGTTCCAAATCCTACTCTGTAGTGTGTTCACACTGGAAAAGTGACAAAATTAAGTATACTCAATACAGTATAACAGTATACATACTAAAAACAGTTGATTTTTTTTTAAATGGTATGTTGAATGACAGTGTTCTCCTACAATGCAATGCATAAAGGAAATGGAGGAGCTTCTCACAGCTACAAAACAAAATTTAATGACTTGTGGACTAAGAATTAATTGTAGAATTCTAGAAGAAAATTCTAGAAGAAAACAAAAAGTATTAAATCTTAAGAAGGACATGTAATCTTTTCCTTGTGACGATTAATTGGCAGTGACTTTCAAATGCTGCAGTTTGGTGTCTAACGTCGCACGTATTTTATCATTTCCAGTTAGTATGAAATGGTAAAGTATGTTGTTCTTATAGTATACCATGACGAATAGTGTTTAGTACATACTGTATAGAATTTGTATGTATGTATGGATTTGGGACATGGGATAAGAGTTCATTTAAGATGCAGGCCTTGCAGTGAGGGACTTGCCTCATGGGTTTCATTGTAAGTTCACCTCCACACCATCATATTCAAGCTGTTGGCATCTAGCACTCTCTTACCGTGTCTTTCAAAGGTTCGCTCTGGAGTGCTCTAGCCAAAGAACTCAATTCAGCTGCAGGGGCAATGAATATTAGAAATATATCAGTATGCAATTATAACCTTAAGTGTCACAAATAAATGAAACTGTGCATGTGCAAATTATTATATATTGATGGATCGCATCCATACCCACCATTTTTACTGGTCACCAGCATCATGTCACCATTTTGGAAGATTTCTAGATTACATTCTTCCGTGCGGCACTTCCATTTTGCAGGGTTGTCTTGAATAATGCGTTTACTTGCTTCCTATAAGAGAGGGTTTGTATGTCAAAGGGAAATGGACAATACATACTTGTCCTTATTCACAATAGGTGTCTGAATAAACTCAGAGGATTAACGCAGTCTCTAATACGCATGCATTTGATCTCTTTTGGGTGATCATTGGGGCCAACAATCATATGTGTGTTCCTGAATTTTCCCCACTGCACGTAGGCTTTTGTGTGCGTAATAGAGACAAAACGCAGTGGGATAGAAAACTTGCTGACCACACCTTCTTTTTCCCACCTTAACCCTGAACTATGATATCACCACATTGCACAATTTTAGGCTCTGAGACTTGGGAACACTCTTCATTTTCTGTAATGTGATCCAGACAGCTCTCAGTGTTCCCAGAGGACCACTATGCGCAAACCCTGAATCCTCAGTTAGTTGGGAGTGGGCCCACAGCTGGACTCTGCTATAACTCCCAGATCTGTGAGGCAGGGAGGAAGAAACTCTGGAGGGCTGAACTCGAACAGCAAAATCACTCCAGTGGAACCTTTCCTCTCCTCCATCTGTCTGTGTCACTTGTGGCACATCACATGTTACTTTGCTTTTGCTTGACCTTACGTGGCCTCCTGCACCCATGGCTGGAGTTCAGGTGACTTACAGTAGGTTTGCATTTGAATAAACACATTTTAACAACAAAGATTTAATTTGATACGGAAATATTGTGTGAAGAAGAATGAATGTGTGTTTTTTATTTTGTCTTCTGTCTTATTTTCCACTACTTCAGAGTATTGTTGCTTTACTAAATTTGTTCCACTGATGCAGGCTGTTCCTTTATCAAGGTCTTTCACGCCATTCACTCACTCCTCTCAGAAAAGAATAACATGCATTTTGAACTAATCATGAGCTGGCTAAGGATTCTGGCACTATATTCCATGTTTGGTTTCAGGTTAAGTTGGACAGATGACTTCTGCAGATGGTCCTGGCTCTATGGATGATACAGTAATGACCCAAATAGGGGCTAACTAAAGTATGCGGACTGGGATCTGACCTGCTGCTGCTTCTCTGCGCACCTGGACTGACATACTGTACAATGTAACAATGAGTTCTATTTGAACATCACGTGTTTGCTGTGCTTTGAGGCATTATCTAACAACTGCACACACAATTAGGATTTAACAGTGAAAGGGGAAACTATAATTATGTACTAAGATGGCTCCAAATATGACATTTTCTAAAGTTTGCAGTATTTTGTAATACATAGATGTCTCATCCATTCCTGATGTGAAAAAAACTGAAAAACACATCTATGTGTATTAAAGGCCAGAAAAAGAAGCCACACCCTCACTATTTCTCCTCTTTTTTTAAGGACCCCAGCGCAAAAGAGGAAACATCAGCCCTCCTCCTCAGTTGTCTCCCCCCGCCAGGAACACAGTCTCAAGATTTACAACGCCTTAGGAATGTCTGAGAAAAGATTCGCCTTTATCAGGGCCATATTTCCAACTGTAGCTCTTTAAAACACATTAATCTTCTTCCTCTAAGTGGAGTAAGCCACTTCCTCTGGACCCAAGGTGTAGGGGGCCAGATTAAGGTTTTGGTACAGTAAAAGGAACGTGTCACTGGAAGGTAACCGGGCTCAGCTCTGTTGTCTGGTTTCACTGTGGTCTGTGGTTCACTGTGATGCAGCTTTGGTGGGGGTGGATTGATATCTTATGATAATATTCTACTTTTGCAGTCATATTGTAAGAGATAGGAGAGATAAACTCATACTCACACAGTCATTTGTCTCCACCACAACCGTGACAACATTACTTTCTGGGATGTCCTCCTTTCCAACACACTTCACATTAGGCTGTGGAGACAGTAAGCCAGGTCAGATAGACAAATGAGGTCAGGAGAAGACAGCACACTTTGCACATATGGTTGTAACCACAACATCAGTCATCCATTGTAAACGCATATTTCTTCAAAACAAAGTGTGTATCTTTTACAGAAAAATCGGTTTAAACATTAAACAGCATGAACACCAACTTATACAGTCTTCATTTGAGTTGTGTGATTTTTTTGGAAATACTCCAGATGCTGAAAAGTCCAAAAGTAAAGACGCACCATCTGAACATGGTACAAGCATGTACTCACCCTCACGTTTTTGTCATCTGGGACCTCACTGGGTGCATCCACTTTGTCTACGACAGTAGGGCCAGCAGTGGTCCCTGAGGTGCCTCCATCCTGGTTGTCAGGATTGATTACAATGGGTACAATGGTCACTGAGAATGAGGTATCTCCAGGAGCAGCAGAAGAAGCAGATTTTGCACCAACAGAAACAGTAGGAACGGAACCTGCATCTGGGGGAGCAGTGGCATCTGGAGCTGCAGCGGAGTCTGCAGCAGCTGTCACTGAGAACACAATCCAAGGACACTGCTATTATACACAGGCACATACAGGATGTAACAAATTATGTCACTATGGCATTATAGACTCTCTTAGAAGTTGATATAGAGCGATATAATGATATAAGAAAATCTGAATTCTGGAATAACTGGAATAAACTGCCAGGACCCCAGTGCTAAACTCAGGTGTCACAGCACGCCTATCAAGGCTCCTACCAGCAGTGGCGTCTGCAGCTGGATCAGCTGCAGGTGCGTCTGTGGCATCTGTTGCTGGATCATCTTGACACATCACCTCATCTGCAAGGAAGGGAGAGCAAGTGAGGCACAGACAGCGGCATTAACTTAAAAACTTTGACTTTCAATCAAGGCAGGAATTAAAGCTTTTGCTCTGTATATTACATCTTGTAGTGCCATCAGACAAAATCAAGACGACTGTGCCCCCATAAATGGCACCATAAAAAGTATGCCAAATTAGCTAGTTGTAGTTGTCTGTACATCCATGAGTACACTGCAAACAAGAACTGCTATCACTGGATTACTTTGACACTGGAGAAACTTGAAAGATTCTCAGATGATTTCTGGAGTTATAAGGAGCATCTTTTTGTGTGATTTCTAACTGGATTTACAGATGTTTATTTGTGATGGACATCGGAGATAATGATATACTTGGGAATTGTAAGTCACACTGAAACTGAAAAGTGTATCGTGTATGCTCTGAGTTATGGTTTCAAGAAGGAGTACGAATCTGGACACAAATTGTGGCAATTGGGTGCTGAGGGTTTTAAATAACCTTAATTGCCTCCCTGAGCTGTCCAAATGCTGGCCGTGTTGGTACGGGCCAAACCATCAGGACAAATTACAACAACTAACTTCCTGCTATTTTTAGAACACCGGTGTTGTGTCAAAATCTGTATCCCCATTGAAATCACTTTCCCCTTACATCAACCTGCACACAAAAAATCCCTAACCCCAACCAGGTGTCTTCTGTGATGCTTAACCAGACCCCAAGCTTACCCTAACCCCAACTAATAATCTCTGCTACGTCTAACCATAACCTAACCTAAGCCCTAACCCCAGCTGTGGAGGGAAGCGCTTCAGGAAACACTATTCGAGGGGGGAACAGAAGAGATGCATGGTATCTTGGGATGAAATTTCTAGCACACACTCAGTGGAATGTTTGTGTGAATGAGGTCAGGGCAGAGGGTTGGTTTGAACAGCTTGGCCTGGTGAACCAAACCTCATGCCCAACCCAAAGATGCCAAACCAATTTGGCGTGTGTTCTCAGGGGCTCTATCTAATTAGTAGTCACATATGGGCAAACTCTCTCTGTCTGCAGCCTATGCAAACAGCTCAGTCAAAAGGTCATGGCCTCCTGACTACACATCCATCCTCCGGGAGAGATCCTGTTTCTGTAATAATCTTGGGATTAAGTTGGGTGGTGCTAAGCTGCAGCGGAGTCTGGAAGGTCAAGAAAAGTAGGAAAGCATTTCATGTGAGGTTTTTCTAGGTAAATGAATGGATGGCTCTCCTTGGTTGAATTACCTTTTAAAGTCTAAAGTCCAGTAATATTATGACGGGTAAATATCTGTTTATCCAGCCAACCAGATAATATTATTAGACTGCCCTGTTATATATACGGCAAACATTTTTACTTGTGTTGTCTTATTACACTCACACACAGACCCACAGAACTCTTTCTAGTACAGTGAGCCCACCACCCCTGCTCCCACTGCCACAGCCACAAAAGGAAACTGAAGTAGTACTGAAGTCGTATACTGTGTGTTTAGGCCCCAATCAGGGATGACTCTGACCATCAAAAAGAGAGAACAAATTTCCAGTATAAACCAGAGGTTAACAAGAACTACAGCATTGTAATCCAATTCATCCTGCATCATCACTTGTAAACACTCCCTCCACATTGAGGGAAACCAATACAGTGTGTAAACAGTTTAACATCTAACCAAAACTATGCAGCAATCAGAGGAAAAATGTGTTTGGTGCACCACCACCATTATTTAGTCAATCACCAGATACATTTATATAAATGAGGTGAATTTAGATGTTTAGTGTGTGTTTGCTATGCTGTAAACATGACTGACTTTAACACACCCTGGAATAAGTTCCAAGCTGCTCCTTTTAGGAATGTTAGCAAAGGCACAAGGTAGTGCTACATTATTTTTTTCCAGCTGGCGAGTGGCCACAATGTTAGTATGTGTCCGGGCTCTAACATATGGCTCCCTCCTGCAGTGAGTTTTATCTCGACAGTGGCGTCGACTGGCTGAACATTGTCCAAAGCTGGTCATATGCTGCATTTTCACTGGTGTAAGTGGGCATAAATGTTTTACTGTGCTATTAGAGCCTTCAGCTAATTGCCTTCGGCTTGAGCTGCTATGTTTAATAGAGCAATAATGTGGGACAAAAATGTTTAGCCTCTACACCGCTGAATTAACCTAGAGCTTCAGTTTATATCTCATTGGTATAAAGATTTTATTAGGACAAACAGTATCTATGGAATGTTTTTAAAGCACTTCACTGTCTAACCAGTATTAAGTGCTGACTGGAATAAGCAAGATTAAAGTTTTAAAGTTTTTACCTCCTCAGTTTCCCCAGTATAAATCATTGTATTGATGGGCTCTCTTCTTTAAACACACATTGCATACACAGATTCTGCCCACATACATACACACCAATCTACTCACTTTAAACTGTCACATGCTGAAACTCCGTGCACTATGTCAGAAGTTTATACACACCACCAGTGTGGACACAGACACCTCAGACAGCTGTGTGAGAAATCTCACTGTGTTTCCAGCCAGGCCCCTCGGCATCAACGTGAAGCCTTAGGACCTCCAGTCTCAACACAAACACGGAGAAACATACATAACACTCCTACTCCATAAACACAACCTTGGTCTCTCTCCAGAGAATTTTTAATGGGCTCAGAAATCACAAGGCCAAGGCTGCAGACTATGTAACCTCTGGGTTCAATCCTGCTCCTCACTACTCTCTTCACTACTGAACTACATCAAGTGGATTTCCTGCCCTGGCTGTCCTCCTTAAAGCTTTCAGCCTGGGTGTTCTAGTCTTTGACGTGGTGTGTGGTGTGTAGCCATGCCAGATGTAAAGAACTAAATCATAGGTTAAAGAGAGGATACGATATGGGCCAAAGATTTGACAGTTCAAATGCTGCTTTTTTTTTGCCTGTGGTTGGACAAATCAACAGCAATTATAAGGCAGGACAAAGGCAGATAATTCACCAGCAAATGACAAATGTGATTCAAATGAAGTGCCTTACAGCACCATGCCTGCTTACATATTTAGCCTATGTAGCCCCTGGCCAGTGCTGTGCTCTATCTATGAAGATTTACAGGACCACAACCGTTATTGCTGACATGCTGCTGGAATGTGTTGTAGCTACTGAGTTGCTGGTCTGTTGGCTGACCCAACTGTGCTTCACTTAAAACACCAAGGGAATGTAAGCAACTCCTAATGTCAGTTACATTATAAATATATTAGATATCAGGTACATAAATAAAGCAATCCTAATCCTTTGGAATATTGTCAAATATTTCACAACTGACTGTAATGGATATATGGAGAAGTGGATTAACAAATGTCATTACCGATTTGACAAACCTGTATTGAACATCATCACTTACTGCTTGAATTCCAGGATCTAGTCCAAACCGAAAAACATCATATTACAACACAAACAAATAAAAGCATTCTGTAGCACTCGAGCACTGGTTGGACTGATGCATACATGAGGGACAGTGATGAGATTAGTGTAGCTGTGAGGTTTAGCTCTGTGTCAGGTGGTGAACCATATATTTCCAAGGCATTCAGTCTATAGAGGACTCAGGGGGAGCAGTAAAAGCGAGATGATCAGGTGGAGGGGGAGACTGTGTCTTATCGTCAATTTACATACTGAAGTTGTTTTGAAAGCCGGATCCTACGTTTTTACATTTGGTTCTGTTTCCTTCCAGACAACCCCCTTTCAACCTTCCTCCTCACTGGGGAAACTCCCCCTTATACACTAACAGACACACCGACGTAAGTTCATGAACACACATACAGTCATACAGCTAGAGAATCTAGTGCGCATAACTTTCTCCGGAGGGAGTATAGACATCAGTATAAAATGCAGATACTATCCTGTTAAGACAAGAGAAAACACACACGCACACACACACACGCACAGTACTCCTTTTTACATGTGCTACTTCAACTTTGGATGTTTGTTGATCCTAATGTGTTCAGTTTGAAATCTAATTTCAGGTGCAACCCTGCGGCACACAGTTTGATTTCTTGATTTCATGTTCAACCAGCACTGACGCTTCTATTCTCTGCTCAATAGTTGCTTTTCTCTCTCAGTCTGTCACATAGAACTACTGTACGCTTTGGGGTGGCCATGAAAACAAAACCTCTTACATCTATGATTGCTTGACTGCTCGTGATTCTTGCAGCGTTGGACTTGTTTTTAAAGACGTTGCTGTGTTCTGGGATCTCAGCAGTGACTGTGGTGAGTACAGTGTTATCATAACCGACAGAACGTACAACGAGAGCTACAGTAATTAAACCCAGGTTGTAAACCATGGTTTTTCCTTTCAGTATAGCACCATTTCCCCTTTTACAAGGACTTTTAGCATCAGGTTTGAGCACCTCTTTTTGTCCTTGTGCCATTGGACCCTGTAGTGATCTAGTTTAGGATCAGTGAGCTCAGCTTCAGCTAGAACAGAAAAACCAGCACGCTGCATGAGTGGATTGTTAACTGCACACAATGATCTGCCTACCTTCATCACCCTCCGCTATGTTTCAGTTACAAGCAGCTGCAGCCAAACAGATTGCATTGTGTGTGTGTGTGTGTGTGTGCACTTAAGATAGAGGGTAAATATATTTTGAATAGTGCTATCTGGTCCCACACTTAGTCACTTACCATGTCCCTGCCTCACTCATCGGTCACAGCCTTTCTTCCTGAAGTGTGGCTGCCATCTTTTACCCTTCCTGCTATTCCAGTGCTTGGATTTAGGGTGGGGAAGAGCAAGGAAATTGCAGTAGAAACAAACATTGTCACACATTAAACAGGCGCAGTCAAGAGTATGAGCAGGGGACAGCAGCTGCAGTAAGTCTCCTTAGGGAGCCCTTTCCCTCCCTGCATATGTGCTGCACTGTTCACTGTCAGAGCACTGTGAAGTCTCTGACATCATGCATAAGGGGGAAAAGCGTCAGCTCTAAAGCTTGGGGCTTGCATTTGACCTCCGCCCAGACCATAGAGACAACACCTTGGCTGTCATAATGTGCCACACCCTCTTCTTGTTACTTATCCAGGTCCTCTGCTTCCAGATGTCCACAGAAGACCCCTCCTTTTCATTCCCTACTAGGAGAAACGTCACTTTAGCTTAAGTCAGGAATTTGGGGACTATTTGGGGACTAAGAAATGCTCAGGGAGGGTGGACTTAGTTAGTGGCCAACCAAGATGGAGAAATGAGGCTCAGACTGCAACTAATTATTTTTATTATTGCTTAATCCTGCAGTTTGTTTTTCAATAAATTGTTTAGTCCATAAACTATCCTAAAAAGGTAATGGTAAACGGTAAAGGTAAACGGAACAGAGATATTCTACTTACAATTAAAAAGAAAGGAAAAAGGAGCAAATCCTCACATTTGAGAGGGCAGAACCACTTTATAACTGACTTTACGATTAATCAATTATCAGAGTTGTTCTCGGTTTATTTTCTGTTGATCAACTAAGGGATTAATTGCCTAATTGAGACAGGATCCCTTGTCTGTGTAAAGGCTAAAATAACAGTTTCTGCAATCATACAAACACTATCCTCTAGGTAATAATGTAGTCTTTTAGCATACCATGAATATTACACTGTATGAAAAAATAAAAAGAGTATACCACTAAGTGTAGCCATGGAAACCAAATACAGTCCTCTACTACTTGCTACTCCAGGGACAATCGGAAAGAAAATAAATCCCAGGAATACAGCGTTCGGGTGCCCGAACGTGAGAATTGTTTGTGTTTCTGCGCAGACGGGCAGCAGAAGTTGACGTTTCCGCCCTGCCCACGCCCCTGGTGTTTTTAAACAAAACACAAGATAGCTTTGAAAAAAGAAAATTAAAAGGAATTAACAACAGGTTTGTGGAATGCTACCCATGCACATCCTAGGACAGGATGTGGCTGTCACAGCACGCGGCATGCAGTGACCTCTTCGAGCTGCAGAGGTCAACATGCTGGGGGCTGCAGATAACACAGACCGGCTCTGGAATACAGACACACACTCCTGAAGTGGGATTACATCCACACTAACTGTTATCATGGGGCATGGCACAGGGACTGTCCCCTGCACTTAAGTGGTTTGATTTGATCATTTTAATCAAAATGTTACTTTAGCTTTTCTCTTCCGTTCATGTACACTCATACAGGGTAAAACCCTTGAGAAGGACGATAGCAAAGAATGAAAAGGTAACACTATGACTGAGAGCAGCTACTGACCATTGTTTTTATTCAACCCCTAATTCACTCATTAAAATAGTTTCAGCAGGGCAGTGAAACTTAAAACCTGTGTTTCCAAAACAGTCCATCCATTTTGTTAACGGATTACAAACTGGAAACACCAGCTGCTTCGAGAGGCTGTAGCGGCTAGCTCTCCTCTCTGTGTCAGAACCAGCACTGGGCTGCAACAGCAGATGTCCATGGACTGATTCCAGCTGCTGTTTTTACATGAGACTGTGTGGGGAGAGGTTGTAAAAAGATATCGAAACCTATAGCCCTAAACAATCTGGCTCTGATGTGAATGAGGCTAAAGAGCCAAAGTGGGAGAGGAAGATTGACAAATAATAGCAACAATCTCATAGCCTTCCAGATTTGGCTACACTCTGCAGTTTTGTCTTGAGAAAGAAAAAAATCCTGCACAGAACCATGCACACTTTACATATACAGCAAGGTATATAGTACAAATGAATAAGGTGTCCTTCAAGAACAGCAAAAGGGCACAGTCTTGTGTTTTCAATTAGGAGGTATAAAGCATGGCTTCAACGACATGCCTTTTACTGAACATTAATTACCAGGAGCAATTATTCTGGCAGTCAAAGGGCCTCAGCCGAGGCTCATTAAGTGCTTTTATTCCCCTGGGTAAACAGTATACCCCTCCATAAAGACAGCCCTGCCTGATTATCCAACATACACTACATGTGCTACATGGGCCTATTGCTTTCTACTGGTGTTTGGCATGACATCACCATAACCGTGGATCAATCAGTGCGAGAGGGATCACTGAGCTGCTGCTGAAGTTTTAGTTTTGAGCCAGCGTGAAAACGCAGGGATGACACAAGAAGCAGAGAGTGCTTCCAAGTTCTTGTTTTGGAATTCATACCATAATCTCGGGGCTGCTCATTAACTGAACGTAGGGGTGATTTCGATCCGAGCAGTGATATCTGGAGTTTCTCCGCCTCAGTGCTGCTTGTCCCGCCAAATTTTCTGGGCTGAAAATGAAGGAGAAACCGGAGCAGAGGCCTTTTTTTCCCCTCCTTTATACTGGTAAAACCCAACAGCTGTAAAATTGCAGCAGGGTGCCAGGGGAACAAGGAACAATAAGCTCACCAGAACAGCAGTAATTGGAAGAGGAAGATTTGAATGCTAACACAACGTCTGTTTTTCATTAAGACTGTTTCACTAGGTAAATATTGTTGCTAGACAATCTATTTCTCCAAGTCAACTCCTTTTCCTGGATGGTCATTTAGTTAGTGGTGACAGTGGCTTTATTTTCTTATCATTAATATATTTTCTTTGGAAAAGAGTTTCCTTCAAATTTAGATAATTCAGAGAGACAAAAGACATTTTAAAATGTCCTCCCCTTGTTATTGCTATTGTGCTGATGAGGGCTAGCAGATGAGGTAACAGAACGGACACTTGTGACAGGCGGTGTTTATTAGAATATTTTAATGATTTCAGTCGTAGCCTGACCTGGCTCTCTCACATGTAGAAATCACTGAAGCAAACTGGCAGTTTGACAGAACACAGGCTCCAGGTTTAATTACTTTGCGAGCTCACGTGGCTCCTCAGCCATAACTGTGGGCCCAAGTGGACACACACCCTAGCCTGACATAAGACCACTATCTGCCAAGGCTTATATAAAAAGACCCACGCCCTCCAGCAGATGACGTGAATCAAACTTCACCATCACAACTTGGGACTAAAAGAATGCTGGTCAATAGCCGAGAGCCATGAGAAAGAGTGTGGCAATATTCTGCCCATGTTTACGTTGGCAGGGCAAAGCTGCTGTCTGAGAAACAAGGTTTTGTGCGTTTGCATGCAGGGTGATATGGTTGCTGGTTTCTAATCTCTGTGAAGCCTGTGCTGTCCTAACAATTTTTCACATTTTTTTCTAACCAAATTCAGCAGTCTTGTGAGTTCTCGTGTCTCTTCTTCCTTTGTATTCAATCAGTTCAGTCTGTGCCATCTTGAATGCCTTGTTTCAGAAAAGGCCACTTAAGCGTGTGTTACACAAAGGATATCTACTGAGCATTGATATTTTTTGCGCATGTGCACACGCGCACACACATACACCAAATTTGGAATCTCCCAGCCACCAGTGAATATCTTGGTTTAATGTGGTATATTCTAACAGCAATTGTCACAGCTCATTCAGCTCTGCCTGAGGCCCGGACCTAGCAACAGAAACAGTCATTGTAGATGACAAGCTGAAATGAGCAAGACAAGATGTTTTTCCCCTTCTCCAGAGCAGATTTAAAGCTTTGGGTTTTCCCCTGAAATCTTGAGAGAGAGACTGCTTCTAACGTACTCCAAGAGGCGTTGAATGACATCATCCAACATTGCAGTCCATGCCCATTTCAGCGCTACATATTTGCACGCCTGCATAACTACTGAATGACAGCCATGGGAAGTGGGAGCATAAACTAAATCTGTTTGCCGGAGAGTGCTGGGTGATTGGCTTGCTTTTTATATGATAAGGATGTTTGCTCTGATAAACACATTCACTAATCAAGTGCGCGAAAGGCTCTCATCCTGTCTCTCTTGCATCCCAGCCTCCGTCCACTCGTCCTTGTTTGCCTGAATCAGTGTTTCTAACCTTCAAATCTAAACTAAGATGCAGATGTTACTAACCGAGTTTTAGATGTGCACAAGTGGAAGTAATTGCTCTTTTCAGTGAGTTTAGCTGCAGCCTACAGTCTATATGCCAGTACAACATATTGTATATTCTGCCCAGCTAATATTGTGATGCCACACTGTCTTTGACTTTTTGACTTTTATATCTTTATACTTTATTTTGTTATTTGTTTATATTTGCACACTTTCATACTTTATATCGCAACTGCTGCACAACAATTTCCCTCGGGATGAATAAAGTAATATCTTATCTTATCTTACTTGAAAATCTACTTCTTTTCCTCTATAAACATTGCCTACTATCCGACTCCATAAATATGTGCCCGATGAGCGGTAAGTCCAAGGCCTTCGTGAAATGAGTTTGCTGGTTTCCATGGTTTCCAAATATCAGACAAGACTGAATGGTCAGACTCTTCTCTGTTTTGCACAAATACTACAAAGCATGTTTTTAAGACAGGCGAAGGATCAGCTGCCACACCCATTCGACCTTGTGGGGCTAATAACATCACTACCACCAAATCTGATGTGGCATTGATTAAACCCCCTGATACACAACGATTCCACACTGAGAACAGAAGACACAACAAGACAGGAGCTCTGCAGTGGAGCGCCTCTGCATTTTTCAGTATACATTAGAGTGACTTGACAAAGAGTCTTCTTTATGTAGATCAAGACAACCATAATGGAGCACGAAACATTAAAATTGTCTGTGTCTTTTAATGAATATTGACGTCACTGGGGTCAGACCTCTGACCCATATATACCACTGCAGCCACATATATAGTCCTATATATTGTGAAAAGAGTCAATGAGGAGACAGATCGTCTCTTGTGACTTGGCTGGTGGTGCAAAATGTATCAAAATAAAAACAGAAATAGCCACGCAAGTATGCAGATAATCGACCCAGAGTGGAAGAACTGGCAGGATGTAGACGCAATAAATCATTGCTTATATCTAAGTAGGAGGCTTTCCATTTTTGTTTTTTGGAGCCATACGTGACCATGTCTCTCCAAATTCACACCGCAATGCCAGTTGGACACAAGTGTCAACAATGTAGCAGGTCTGTGTGATCGGAGGACTGCTGTTGGATGTGGTAAAGGATTGAGGATGGGTCAGCAGACTTGAGACAACACCCTTGTGATAGTCTTAAAGTAGAAATCAGAAGCTATCTGCTAAAACCGAAAACAGAGGCAAGAGGTTTGTGCCAATGTAAGATCCTTTTTCAAACAGGTAATAAAGATCATTAAACTGTGGCTGTGGCTGTCAGTATGCAAAAGGAAAGATGGGCATGGCTGTAATCATAATTGGGAATGGCTAAAAACAAAATCCTAATTATAGAGATAATAAGATAGTAGAATAGCTGTTTTTCAATCAACAACAATAATAAACAAACAAAAAAAAATACATGGTTGATTATTAGTTGTGTCTTATAATGTTGTCCCTGTTTCGTGGCTTTTAATTTCTTGGCGGGGAGTGCCCAGAGTAATTAGATTTACATGGAAATCTAATTACCATCTGTTAAGCTGCTGATGCAGATGGTATGTGGTGTGCCTTTTTATTGTGCAAACTACGAGCATGTTCCGCCATCTCATGATCTTTTCCCTTTTAAAGTAAGCCCTTAGTTATTTTCATCAGTCTGGGATACTCCTCCTAGTCTTCCCAAGGTCACTCCAAACATTTACTGCCCCTGTGCCCATAGATGGGGCCTAATGGCTCTGCAGAAGTCGTTACATTGGGCTGAACTAGAACTAGTCCGGCTTCACAACCAGTGAGGCAGCAACACCATCCAAGCCATACATCACCCTGCAATTAGCATCGGGCCTCAGACTGATTTGGAGTGGACTGCCCAGTGAGTCCACACACATCCACATGATTGCTCGCACACACACATTTACTGTTTGCGGATCTGCAGGGAACAAAGTTTAGGGAACTATTTGTGCTCTCTGTTGAATGTGTCACTTTGTTATATGTAGCACACATGCACATGCTCATAATTCATTCATATTTCAATACATGAAATATCTTCATAACTCACTGGAGTTACAGTCAGGCGTATAGCACCATGCAACAGAAAGCACGAAATTGATCCTATTTTTAATATAAAATATATTTATCTATTTTGAAGCTGTGTGTGTTAATTATTTTACACGCATTCAAACACAAATTAGCTCCACCCAGATGCACTGCAGGATGTAAAGTGTAATTATTCTCAACTGCAACTTTCCACTCTTGGGCAGACCCTTTGTGTCTGCAGCCACTCCACCGCTAACCATGCCTCTTTGCATCTGAGTGCAACCTCATGGTAGAACACATCAAAGCAAACCCCCCAAAGAGTTCGTAAAAAGCCACTGTTGGTGTAAACGTACTGATGTATGAATTTTTCCCACTGTAATGTTAGAGACTCTTGGAGACAAAAACAACAGCAAGAAAGTTCAATTCCACACATAACATAAGGCTCTGTGTGGATGGATAACTTTCTAAGGAGAGAGGGAATATTGGAGTGAATGAAAGTTGCAAAAGAAAATACTATAATCAATAAAGAGTACTCACTGCTGAGCAACAGAGTGCAGAGCACCAGAACTCCAGCCATCCTTCTCCAGAGTCCATTCATTCTGCACATGGGCGCAACCATCCTCTCTGGTCAGACTCAGCAAGCCGGTGGGACTGTGTGTGAGAGTAAAAAGTGTGGTGAGTGATAATGAGTGAGCGTGTGAGGGCCGGGGTAGTTGGGAGTTTCCTGTGAGGTCTAAGTGAGCGGGACAGACAAGCAGGATAAAGCCTGGCTTGTGTTCTGTTGCTCTTTATATGGCCCCACTCCTCTGGCCTCTCTCTCTCTCTACTCTTTCCACACCCCTTTTCTAACTGCCTGCTGTTAACCCGTTTCCCCCAGTGCAACCGTCCCTGCCTCCTCCCTTGTCCCTGTGTGCGTGCACATGTACAGCAAATACCAGAATGACATGAGACGTTAGCGGGTGAAACTGGACATCCTGTTGAGCTTTATCTTAACTGCAGTTTTGTTTCCTGGGAACTCTTAGTTTGCACAGTTTGCGTACGATTGGTGTAACTGACACGGTACAAATACAAACGGTTTCCAGTGGTCTGGCTCAACACCTATGGATTCAGTACTCTTATGAGAACATACATTTGAAACATAAATGCGAGTTATCTGCTTTGAAAGGATTAGTAGAAAGGGTTTAAAGAAGCTGTGTCCAAATTCTCTTTTTTGAAGATGCACCTGGTAAACAGGAAGCACTCCTCCTGCCTCCTAAATGTTGTGTACATAGCTGAGAGGCCTGTAAAAGCACATGGCGTCACACACAACGCTTGGCCCCGGTTTTTGTATGTCCCCGGACAGATGACTAACGGCCCATAGTGAGTCATCCATTGAACCGCACAAGTACACATGCACGCTTGCATGTACTGTACACGCCTTTTTTCAAATGCTGTAACACACACACACACACACACACACACACTGACATCATAGACAAAACACACATACTATTTCGTAATCACACCACATCAGCAGAAAGTGACAAACTATTGCACTGCTGTGTGGTGTGTTCACTGTTCATGTTCACTAAGAGATGTGCTGTTCCAGTGATCCAGGCAGGCCACATCTGGAAGCACTGCAGTCCCACCGCTGGGTTGTTGAGGACTGCCTAGAGACTTGCTTGTCAAACAATGCAACCATATGAGGCTGAATCAAGCCCAGATCAGGCTGGTGTCTGGGAACGGGCGCTCCAGCTGGTCAACCTGTATGTTTCACAGCAGACACTTTTAAAAGTTTGTGAAAGGGCCTTTGAAACCCATTCAGAATGACTAAAACTGAGGCTATGATTTAAAACATTCAAAGTTAGCTTTAGTGCTTGAACTGTCATTATAAATTAAAGAGACTTCAGTTCAAAGTTTGAATTTCAACTGCAAACTGCATTGTACATATATATATATATATATATATTTTATTACAAAAGTCCAGAGTTTTTTTTAACATGATTCCCTGGGAGTCACCTCACTCCTTTCAGTGATTCAAGTGTGCTCTTTCAGATTTATATGCTGGAATTAGTGACACTATTTTAGCAAGAAAAACATGTAAAACTGGGCGGGAAGGGACAGTTCAGTGATTTATAAACAAAACAAAAGATATATAAGCTCACAAGCGTGGGCAGCAAGTCTAAACAGTCCAAACAGAAGTTGTAAGTCTATGGGATAACAGGAATGGGGCAGGGAAAAGCAAAGGCAGGTGGACAGACAGGTTCAGGTACAGGTATGGGGTCCAAGTCAGAGTCAGGTTCAGGTATCTCGTGGCTTGAAAGCGGAGGCATGAGGCACATGGCAACTCTGGCAGGGAATGAGTTGGGAATGAGCCGGTTAGATACTGCAGGGCTGATGAGGGAAAGTGGAAACAGGTGAGAGAGTGGGCGGGGAAGGTCGGGTAACTGCAGGGCGGGAGGGAGTGGCTGGAGGTGGGAGTGAGACAGGAGAAAAAGTCAGAGGGCATCTGGTGGACAGGTAGAAAATGGCCATGAACAGGTTTGGTGACGTGGGAATGTGGTTGTAGGGAAAAAGAAGCAGATTGTAAAAATGTGACAGTCATTAGAAATTATTAATGTAATTCATTAAAAGGCAATTTAATAAAAAGCTAAGATTAAAAACTATTTCACAATATTAGATAGAAATATCCTTATCCTGATCTTTATATATCAAAAGAAGTTGAAACAAACATAAAGAAAGTTGATATAATATTTATAATACAAATCCAACTGAAAATCTGTAGTAATTACCTCTCATTATCACTCTATTAAACAATCATTATGAAGGGGTGTAACACAGTGGATTAACCCTTAAACTGCCCACAGAGAAATAAATGAACATAATGCAACATGATGGAGTAAAAACCTGATTAGAAGTAATAGGCCAGTAAAATGGACAGAGTAATATAAATATGTAGACATATTCACCACGCTTTCACATCCATCTTCCAACTTCTCCTCTGGCATGATATTTTCTTGTGGAAGATCTTTGTACAGTACGGTTAACACTTATTTGAATGTGAAGCATGTGTCTGTTTGCAGCTGAAGAATCCTGATTAGCTAGGCCTGGCAGGGGAGTATTTCTGGCAGATTTAACTTATATCTATTTCTCCCCCCCCTCCCTTTAGTCACCCTCCCTATCTTAACATTTGACTTATTTTGGTTTAAATGCACAAAGAATCTCTGTGCAGTGAGGGGGGCACTGCCAGAACATCACGAGGATCAGCACATGGAAGCAGAGAATCTGACCCTTGGGGGACCGGTCTTTTTTTTTATAGGAGGTTTTGGTGTTTTTTGAGTCTTAGAGCCAGCTGGATCGCGCTATCATAGGAGCATGACTGACATGTGACTGTAGAGGCCAACAGGCATAAATATGGGGGTAATATTGGTTACATTAAAAGCTCACATTTTGCTAAAATGCATGAATATGAGAACATTGCAAGAGATCTGGTGGCTAAGATGTTGCTGTTCCCAATAATAGTCCTGGTGGTGGCCTTATTTTCCCTTATCTGTCTCTCTGCCCAGGGTGTCCTTCTTTTTTATTCAGTATGCTTCTTCTGTACTGTGGCATGTCACAATATCATATGCTGAATACTAAGAGATTGTTTTTCCTGTAGACAGCAGTAAAATAATTGGGGTTTTTTTTGGGAACCTGCCCTTTATTAATTTATTATCATTCTGTTTTAAATATCTGTAATACCTGTAATACTTTAATAACTGTTTGCAACCAACATATTCTTCATTTTGTTAATGTTCTTAATTCTCCATTGTTTTTAACTGGCAATTGAGAAGAAGCTGATTAGAAAGTAATGACATTGTGCCATTAAAAGAGCTCAAAGTGAGGTAATCTGGGACAGTATAAGATGGGATCTGTGCCACAATAATTATATCAGTTTGTTAGGAGAAAACTATCAACAAACATCCCTGGAAGTTGAGAAACTTCATTAGCGGGGTTGGAGTGTGGATGGATTAGGGGTGTGAATATAGAGTGACTCTGTTTGGAGACATCCCAGGCGCAGACATCAGTAATTATTTAACCAATGGAGTGGAGGAAACAATGAAAAATCCTCCCTCTCTGTGTGATGACACTGCCGGTGCTTCTCCATTCAGTCTGATGGGCTCCTCTGCTCCTTCATCATCCTGTTGACCTACCCATCTATCGCCACTCCCGCATCTACATTCCTCTTCTGTTTCCTGCCATTCTCCTTGTGCATGACGTGTCCTAACAGCCAGGCATCCACCCTGCCCTGAGTGTCCAGAAGTGTGCAGACAGACCCAGCGATGACCCCAAACCAACGAAAGACAAACATGGAAATGTATTTATATTCACCATTAATCATGTTGCCTGATGCCCTTCCTTCCACGTATGTTACATAAGACCGTGTGAAACGGGACAGACCTGGCCCAGTGTTTCCGCACCAGCACCAGGGTCCAGTTTCTCACCGAGGGAGCTGGGTGGAAAGAGCAACACAGGAAAACAAAATGGAGGCAACAATATAGTGATCAGTGTAGAGCATATCCCTCAGTCTCGGGTCTGGCGTATAGCTCAAATGTGTGAACAATGAAGATATACTTTGTCAAGAGAACACAAATCTCATGGTGCAGGGATCAGTTAGAGCATTTCAGCCCAGGCAATTAAGTAAAGAACTTGATCACACATCACCCACAAAAAAAATAAGAAGGAACAAAACATAAAGCCACAAACACAGCTTTCAGGATATGATGTCACCATAACATTAATTTCACACCACTGGCAAGTCCTATTGAGGAAAACAGACCGCCAGAGGAGACAGAAGCAAACACTTAATATAACAGAGGCCTCAGCCCCTTTTGTTATTACATCATGTTCTGGGAAACCCAAAGAATGTTTCAGTGTAAACACGTTTTTCACACCAAGTACTGTTGAATATGTCAATAAACTGAGTATTTTATACACAGTCTCGATAATCATGCGTAGAGTTGGAGAAAGATTCCCTCTCTTATTCGTTTAGTTCTAATATGCATGACCTGCTTGCTTTATTGATTGAGAGGTCTGCGTTGTTGTACTTTCCAAAACACAGTGTTCGACGCCAAGAATCCTCCCTTTCCTTCTCCTCCCACCTTTAACTCTCCTTCATTCTCTCCATTGCCTTGATGCCATACAGATGTTCTTCTTTAGCACTCCCCTCTGGAGGGAGCCTACTCCTATTGTTCATAAAATCAGTCCCATTGTCCCAGCTGACCCAGCCCAACGCACAAGCACGCACGTACTGTGTGCAACAGTTTCATGAGCAGACAATCATGCATACTCAGTCTTGGACACATATGATCAGATACATAACAGAGCAAGGAAAGTTAGTCACATAACACTTTGTCATGTTAATAACAAAACTCAGTGTCCTCTCACATACATACACACACATATCCCCCATTTTTCTCTCTCCGCATCTCTATCTGAGTCTCCTCTTCGTCCCCAGCTTCCTCATGTCCTTTCCCTTGTGTTTTTGAAAAGGGCAAACTCTACAGGCCTGTAACTAGCCCTAATTGGCTCTGATTGGGTCGTGCGGTAGACATCTTGAAGTGATTTATGCTCAAGGTTGAGAGGGTTGTGAAGGTTGGGGGTGTTTTGGGTCTCAGAGATTCTCATTCGTAACCCCAGGAGCTTTAAATCCCCGATCCAGATTTTCTTTGAGTGTATCTATTATGGGTCTATGCATATTGATGCAGAAGAAAGTACTTGCAGAGAATGAGACCAAAGCATTAAGTACTTCAAAAGGCATTTCACAACTCATATTTCACTGCCACATATTTTTGATTTTGCAGTTCCAGTTTTTGCAGTCATATTGAGCAATCACTTATTAGTCCTTAATATCCAAGTTATATAACTTTTCTGATTTTCATCAGGAAAAAAAAGGAAGGCAAAGAGGGAGAAGAACAAGAACAAGAAATGAATTGCACCATATAATTTTCATCAGCACTATTCATGTTTTGCAAACAGTCCTTGTTTTGATGTCAAATCAATATCCTGTTTTTGAAGTGCTTAACTTTCAGAACTGTTCTTTTCTTCATTGCAGCTAAGAGGGACCACAGAAAATGAAACGCTGCTGTTTGCGCGCTACCAGACGAGAGCACCCCACCATAGTATCGGCATTCTGAAAGTACATAACAAACTATGTGTGTTCTGGCAGCACATGGCCAGATAAGGTCTGTGGGATTAATTCATTAGAGTGCTGGCTGCCCAGATGGCTCTCATTACATGTATCTGTTCGATTCATCTCTGGAGTACTTTCACATAAGTCAAACTGTCGTCAGTAATAGTGATCTTTCAGTATAAAACTTGGTAATTCTAGCCAGTTGTAACATTCCAGCCAAAGTTCAGTATTGACTGATATTATGGTCTCTAGGGACCCCATTAAAATCTACATAAAGTTCAAATACAACTTTGCTGAAACAGATGTTAAACTTTTTTATTATCAATTTGTTTAACCATAATACGAAGGATTGGAGTTGTTTTTTAAATGAGTCTTACTGAATTGTTGAATGCAGGTGTTTACATGGAATAAACAGTTGCAGGCTCCCAGTTGAAGTGGTTTTATTTCTGTTTAGGCTTTTCCTGAAATTTGACCACAAAGCTATTTCACCATGAGATGGCACTATAAGACCAGGCTTTTAAAACCATCTCATGCCTGTCACAAAGGGAAAAGAGATTTCTGAATGACTCAACTCTGCACTCTTGTGGCCACAGAAAAAAACTAAATATATCCTCCTGAGTTACATTTCCCCAGTTCTTGCCATAGAAAATATATGGACTTGATAATGCCATGCCATGAGCCTGTCAACATGTCATAAATTGAGGTAAAGATGAGAGCCAGAGGAAAATAGGAGAATATGAGCAATGCATGCCAAAAAATAAAAAAGAAATCATCCATATTATTGTGAGGGACCTTGAAGAAAACTAAACTTAGCCAATGGGTAAAGGAAGATGGCAAATAAAAGAGCAGTCTCAGACAACATGCATCCAAGATCAGATCAGATAGCCTCCAGACTTTACGATGCAGACCTTTTCATTCAATAACCTACCATAAAACGTCTAGGGTGTTTTTTGGGTACGGTGATGAGTGGATGAGGTGGTGTGTGTGGATGTGTGCTTGCGCATGTATGTGTGTGTGTGTGTGTGTGTGTGTTTTGAAGCAGGGAGCTATACACCTCACCCCAGTCGTTCTCTGAAGTGTTGCTCTGGGCTCGTCAGGAGACGCTCAGGTCCTCCACATCAAATATTCATTTCACAGAAACTCCTAAGCCTTAAATAATTCTCAAAGAAGTGTGCCGAAAGCGAGCCCTTGCTATCCCAGGCACGTTTCTATCTGGACAATGGATTCAAGGGAGCACGAGGACGGAGACAGAAAGAAGTGGGGGGGGGCAGAGACACAGACAGCGAGTGGGAATTGGATCTATTGTATGGGCACAGATGGCTTGCTTTAAGAGGTATCAACTGTATACACAGTGTGCAACATGCTAAAGTTAAAGTTAAACAGATTATAGTTAAAGGAGATTAAGGGTAGTGTAAAAATTTAAACATGCTGCTTTGTAATGACAAATAAAGATCATGAAAGTCAGTGTTAAACATCCTGATTAATCACCTTTTGGACATATTAACTATCATGAAGGGCTTAGAATAAACCGTTCTGAGAATATCTGATGGATATTATCTATTGATTTAGTGGACCAAGTCTTGATTTCAAGGTTTTTGAGAACCTGCTTTCATTCTAACTGAATAGGCCAGGCTCAACCCTGCCAGTCTGTGTGATAACAACCATCACCTGATCTCATCTGATCTGACCTTACTCTCATCCAGGCCTTTATTCCAACCACAATTACACCATACCGGATGGATAATCTCGCACTCATTACCCCTCCATATCTGAGACCCTGACTGAACAAATCTGTCCCCTCTGGTGAGTGTGTGGCAGGTGGTGTGACGACTTGGCCCCCGCCCCAGTCCTCGGCCCTGGCGCGCTGATAAGAGCTCAGCGTGGAAAATCAGACAGCGGCGCTCTGGCCTTTCAGAAGCGAGCAGGAGAAAATGAGCCATGAAGGAAATCGGAGGTGATTATCTTTATTATCAGCCAGGGGAGTAACTGTGGAAACGGCGACCTGTGGGGGGAGAGAGAGATGCACAAGCTGTTCCAGCAGCCTGCTGATTGGCCCATACAAGCTCCAGTGGTAATTAACATCTGCATATGCAAACGAGTGCTCCAGCTAGGGAAATTTGGCAGGCGTTTCTCACCTGCACCCTGCGCCTGAAAGCAGCAGGGTAGTTGAGTTTGTGTCACTGTGTGTATGTGTGTGCGGATACACAGGGTGCACAGACACACGCTCACAAAATCAAATTGTGTGTGTTCTGCAACTTCATATTCATAACACAACCCTGTTCTTGGCGGCACTTGTGTATTTTAATGTCCCTGTGCATTTGCATAGCTGAAAAATACTTACGCCTGCACTTTTTGGAAGCACAGTTGGTAAGGGTGGACCGGGGGCACTGGGTCGAATGGACGCTACCCACCCACCTCTTTGTTTTTGCTGTGCGGTGCTAAAAGAGATGAGGCCACACAACAGGAGGCTGTCAGTGGGCCTGCTGGGAGAGCCTCATTACCATCTCAGGGAGCAGGAACAAGTCATGTCCAGAGAAAGACACTGATCGTCAGCCTCACCTGCTGATAGCGACAGTCACGGTGCTCAGAAAAGTGGAAGAACTTGTTGTTGGAAAATGTCAGTGGGAAACTTTCTATACGCCTATGCATGAGAGAAGTGGTTAATTATAAGCTGCGCTGTTTCCCTTTTCATTTGAACACGTATGTTCTGCTGATTATGCACCTGTTTGTTCATGTGTGTGCTGTTTTTTTTCAAACATCATACTATTCACTGTATGTGTGACTTGTAAATGTGTGTGTGTGTGTGTGAGAGAGAGAGAGAGGCTAACACATGCTGCTGAATGAGTCTCTGACCTGTGAATTATGCAGAGCGCCCACTGACGTGGCCCGCATGTGTTGTGCTATGGAGTTCTAATGAGAGAGAGGCTAGCGGGCGGCAGGCAAGACGGGCTGCAGAGCACACTGAGAATGACAGCTCCAACAACGGGAAGCCAGACTATAAATAGAGCCTGTGCTGAGAGCTTAGACACCTGGATTCGCATTCGTTCGCAATTTCCCTCCGTCCAGCTTCCACCACCACCCGCATCTCTTTCTTGTGTTCTGTTCAGCCTCGGTGCTGCTTCTTATGTCTTCTCTCTGTCAAAAGTGGTCTTTCTCTTTACTTTTCTCCTGTCATGGGTCTTGGATTGTATCGCCCCTCTCTTCCTCCCATTTCCGGTCACTCATTCTTCACCTCCAATCAGCTCAATTTAAACACCTCAAATTAAATTTCTTTTAAGCTGACATCAATCATTCCAACCTCATTACTTATAGTGTAGCATACATCGTAGTTTGCATTTTACAACAGCATTAAAGTGATGTAAGTAATCAGGACTGCTTTTTAAAATAAATATACAAGTTGTGTTTATGAGCTCCAGCCAGAGGTAATGATGCACCTCTTTATTGGCTCTTTATGACCAAATCCAAGCCTTATTGACGATGGTAAGTGTGATAATTATTATTTTGATTAATTTAACATGTCATCAACAATACAGCAACCATATTGTACAAAGACTTGATTCATTTGTATTTTACTCTTTAAGAATGTACTATAGAAACATGAAATGTCAAAATCAAGGATAAGTCTTGTGATATTCTATATTTTTCTTATTGTCAACAAACCAACAATGAATTGATTATACTCTTAAATACTGCCTGCGTATCCAAAGCCTTATATACAGTAGCTTATTCCTTTTCCATTGTTGTCAATAAACTATTAAAAAAACATCAATGAGCTACACTGTTACAATGTGTGACATGTTGTTCATTACGATGAACATGGTCACTGTTTTGATCCTACAGTGCACACGCCATCTGGTTGCCGTAAATATCAAAAGTACGCCAAAAGTGTATTAATCCGTGGCTGAAAATAGTCTCCAACAAATGCATTTACTGCTGTTTGAGTAACGCTGAAAACTACAGTGCCCAGCTGTTCTAGGGAAATATTTAGGCTTTTTATGAAAAATTATAATATATATTCATGATCTGTTTTTTAAAAAAATTACGTGGGGAAGCACTGAGAGACAGACTGATCCACTATTCATGGGATTTGTTAACAATAACAAAAATATAGACTATCGTCAGACTTATCCTTGCAAATAGGGCTATAGCTGATTCTGAGCAGAATCTTTAAGATAGAACATATGGCTTGGGTGCACGGATCTAAATGATGAATAGAGTGTGACGTGAAGCACCATACAATGCCCCACATTGTTCCATGCCCTCATCAGAAGCAGCTTGGGCTGTTTGCTGAAGGACACTTTGTCACCCATTAATCTAACCTACAGTATGAGTGCTTTTTGGCTACAGGAGTACAGTACACCTCTGCCAACACCACAATACGTGGTAATCCAAAACCTTTCTTCATAATCAAATGCATTGCTACAAAGTGACAGGTGTGAGCTACAAATCCCAGATGCAGGGGTTTGCCTCACTTTGCCTCAAGATGATCTCAAACACTGGCAAAGGGAAAGCAAAGACATTTAACAACAATCAGGATCAGAATGAGAAGCACTGAGGTCCAACAAGGTGTCAGGGATTGTTTCATTGTGAAATTAATACCCAACCATTCTTCGAAATGGGGCTGAAATCACCCCTGGCATCCTCTTTTGCCAACTCACATTAATTATTTCAGAATTTGCCTTGTAATCCAGGCTGAGAATCCTACCCAGAACGAATGGGATGTCAGCTTTACGCAACTACTTGTAAAGGCATTACAGGGCGTTAAGTCCCGCGTGGATTTGAATTGGTCTCAGCAGTACAGGATTAGAAGCAGCGGGGATTAGACCTTCCCTAGAGGAAATACAGGAGCAGGGGTGGCCAAGGGACTCAAGATATAGAATACATATTGCTTGATACACTGGCTGCACCAGGAAGTTGAGAGGCATCGTTTGCACCACGACTCCAACTCAGTAAGCTTGGTCAGACTACACCTTTTCTTCAGTGTCATGTAGAGTAAATGAATGACCACTCCTCTGTCTGTCTGTATGTTATCAGTTAAATCTGCTTTTGCCACAGGTATGACACTGTGGCAAAAGGTATTCATGTGGTGCAAAATGGCGGCGTGGTCGGCAGAATTTATCTCTCTCTGCCTACTCAACTTTTTTTCTACTGCTTACTCTCTAATAAGAGACAGGTGCATCCAAAAAGTGGAGAGTTATAAAAAAGTATGAGCCTGTGCCTCAATGGTCATCCACAGTCGTCCGCGAACTTAGAGCCATTTCATTCCAGCTAAACACACTGACCCACACCTCCATTAGCAACCTAATGTGATTGCAGTCCCTAGGGTGGCGCAGAGAAGCTGAACCCGGTCTGAGCTAACAGACTTGCATGAAGACAAACGACCGTAATTCAGCATGTTACAGCCGGTGGGTTATTCCGTTAGCCGCCAGCCAGGAAGTGAGTGGGAAATGCAGGATCTCAGGATGAACGCAGTGCTACGGGGGATGGGAGAGAGATGGCCTGTGTCTCCCTTGCGCCCACACACTGTAGGAGTTTGGGGATGTGCCTGACAGTGCCCAAAATTGGCATCGCCTTAGGACAGAGATTTTCAAACTTTCCAACAGGGTTGGAGAGTTGAAGGTGGCTGGGTTGGGGTTGGTGTGGGGGAAGCAAATATACTGCGAGAGGTGAAAGCAACAGGAAGTAAGTTACTATGGTTTGATCCGCTGATTAAAACAGTCAGCATGCAACAGCAGCAGCAGCAGCAGCACACACAGCTCATGGAGGCATTTAAGGTACTTTAAAGGTGCAGTCAGCGATTCTAATCCAATACACCTTTAGTCAAATTCAACGAATATCTCCTCACGGTCCGCTAGCTGTCTATTCTGTGTGTGCGCTGAAAAAAAATCTGGTGTTCATACACAGCCCTCTCTCTGTAAATGGGAAACAAACAAAGTGGACCGGATTGAGCCACCATGATATTAATGAAACGTAAATAACATTGGAAATATTATCTTGCCAACTTCTGCCAAATATTTTACTTGCTATGGCAGACCTCACATTCTTTCCCTTGGAATTACACGTCTTCGCCTGTGTAACGTAACTTACCCTTGGCCAGCAGATGCTCTGGATTCCGCCATATTTCTTTTTTTGGTCAGCTAGCCAGTTGTTAGTGTCGTTGCCTTAGCAATGCACGTTCAGCTGCTCGCAGTGTGTTCAGGAGCAGTGATTGACACCCTGTCAGATACTCCTCCTGGCTCTGATTGGTTGTTTTGATCAGGCGCAGTGGATTCTTGCAAATGGCCTTAGGGGCAGCAGGTGGAGCCAGAGGAGCCTGATTTTTTTCACAGGTTATCTGTCTCATGTACTATTCTCAGGACATAGTGACAGTTTTAACAAATATGACTAAAAGTTATTTTTATACAGGTTACCTACTACGCCTGATTGCCGCAATTTGCGACACACACATTTTTTTATTCAGTGTGACTTACACTTTCCGAGGATAACATTATCTCTGATGTCCATTGCGTATAAACATCCATAAATCCGCTTAGAAATCATTGAAAAAAGATGCTCTTCATAAGCCCAGATCTTGACGGAGAATCACCACATTTTTAAATTTTCTTCAGGTTCAAAGTGACCCAGTGATGTAGTTGTCTGTACATCCATGAGTGCACTGCAAACAAGAACTGCTAATAGCTAATTCAGCATACCTTTAAAGCTTGGGTAGGCAATGTCTTTTAGAAGCATTTTTTGTTAGATTTGTCGAAATTCTCTTTACATCCAGACAGCAATCGATAAATCAAATGCTCTGACAAATAAAAGAAAGAAATCCGGTGTCTGTGGCTGTTGCAGGACTGTAATAAGCCCATCCAATCATTTCATTCGATCCGAATGAAATCGGAGCTCACTGCCTGCCTACCTACACACCTGCCCACCTGCGTGCACTCTGACCCTGCACTCACTGCGCATGCCCGGAGTCTTCCACACGGCTAGGCAGCTAAAGCTAGCGAACTTGTCGCAGAATGGCAGAGAAAGAAAAGAAAGACAGAAGAAAAGGCTGCGACCAAAAAGAGGCTGATAAAGCAAGAGGTCAAACCAGAGACAACATCAGTAACTTTATGGCTTTATGGCTCTGCGATGGATGTGCAGTAAATAATTATTATACCGTTAACTGAATCTATTAATATAATGTGCTGACCATTATTTCATAGTTACTGGTTCAACCAAAGAAACTTTTGCAGACATGCAGAGTTTCTATTGAAGATGTCCTGCACACTTACCTCTCATTTATAACCTTTTTTTCAGTCACATCATCAGTCAGATCATACAGTATCTATGGTGATTATACTGTGTACATTAGGTTAATTAAACTGACTGAAATTACATTGTCATACCGCAGTTTGTCGCTGATGATCTGCCCTGTGTTCTCCACCAGAGTGCTTCTCAGGAATGTGTGCGTCTGTCTGCTTCTTTTGGACACACACTCTGACAGACACTCGCACACACAAGACCGCTGGACCACCTGTGGACACACTGCCTCTGCACACGTCATCAGGCCTTGAGCCAACTCCTGGAACACATAGACTGGAACTTGAGCATGGCCAAGATAAGCATAGTTAAATCTGAGTCTAAATCGAGTCGAGACTGAGACCAACAGGAAAGAGTCCTCTCCCAGCGCCAAGTTTGAACTGGAATCTAAGCGGCACCCATTGAAAAATATTTTATTCTGTTATTTTAGAGATTCACTCTATCCATTGGATATTAAGATGTAACTGGAACATGAAATCACCACTGCTGCTATGAAATAGTGCAAAGACTAAATTAAACTTTTGCAAATGAATGTGGTTTTACTTGAAACAGAATTCTGCTCAAAATCCAGGATACATTTTTGTCAAGTTTTGTGCATAAACCATGCATATCCACACATAGAATCAGATGTAATCACAGGTAAACTGATTTAGAGGCACAAAAACTCCAATACTATTGTCAACCATATCAGAGTAACTGACTATCAACTGAAGACATGCTTGACCCTCTACCCAGTGTTGCTGCAAAACTATGTTAATGATGATTGCAATCATTCACGATGTACTGTTACATTTCAGTAGCCTACCTTTCATTTGAGTTGAATTAACTATGCCAGGTATATTTTCTGTTATGCTGAAACCATTAAAAGAAGTGCCACAATTAAAAAGCAAGTTGCGCACTACCTAATGGTTATATACCCTGTATTGTAGTTGAAGGAGTTGCTTTCTCAGAGTCACCATCAGGGCTTTTAGAACACCTTTCAAATAACTCGCACTATTTCGTCATGTCTGGATGACACTGAAGTGGCACGGTCCCCAATGTCTACTTTGTGCACTGCATTTCACTGTTATGTTGGCTTAAACCACTTTTTTCTTCTTTTTTTCCCAATACTTGCTTTAGTTGAACCTCATTTCGCAGCATTTCAACTTATTGTCTGCAATGTTTGTCTCAAGGATATTTCTTCATGTAAATGAGCGTATCAGGCTTGAGCAGATCGATGTAAAAAAAGTGAGATTTACATTGCTCATTGCGTAAAGGTGTGTGTACGCTTGTTTGATAAATACAAACTTTATTGTGTGCATGCTAAATCTATCTTGTGCATAGATTTAGAATGCATTCTGTGAACACTTTGATTAATTATACTCCAGGTGAGCCTGCTGCACGTGCTCACTTAAAATTACAGTATGTCTTTTAACTGGGGAATGAGAGGAGAAATATTCAAAAAAAAAATCTGTGTGAGGGGAGTGAATATCAGATGATTTTACTCCCTCTTTTTTTTATTCAAATGGGGAGATTGGGCTATGTAATCCCCCATACTCTTCAGAAATACAACAAAATTCATCTTTTTATCTGTGATATTTTTGCTTTTGTGAATATGGCATTTTATTAAAATCTAATAGAGCATTTTCTGTGACAGTTAACCAATAATTTTATTTTAAAGCAAAGACAGTATTCATGTTCACTGTTATTAAAGTATTAATATCAGTCTGTAAAATGGCTTGACCAAAAGAATGATGCTTAGCTAAAGATGGTTCCCTGGAAAAGACAAACCAATTAAAGCACCCACTAGGTGTGCTTGTAAATGTCAAAAGAAAAGCAAAGATATAAAAGAGTTACTGTTTTGTTAACTTTCTGTTAGCTCTTGTTGTCTCTCGAGACAAACGATTAGGGGGTTGTCTGTAACTATACACTGAGCGTATATACAGTATATAACAGTACACCCCTGTGCAATATCACTAAAATGTTAAATGATTCAAAATTGTATCATCTTATAATAATTGTGTAAGTGAAGTGTACGGTATTAAAACAAACAGGTTAGATAGACTACATTGAAAATACTACAGCACAAACTCAATACAACAAAAGTGAGTGCACCTGTGATTTCCAATGAAGACAAATTGAATGAACTTGTGAACACCACAGCATTTCTCAATTTTGGCCACATGGGTCTAATGCAACACGGCTTCACATGGTAAGGAATTGCTTGAACAATTAAGAAACCGGATTGTGAGAGTTCATAAAGATGAGAGAGGGTACTGAGCATAAGCCGCAATACAGTCGCAGCAGTGGTTAGGAGGTAAAGGAAGAGCCATTCTACCAATAACAGAAGGCGCAGTGGCCGTCCTTGAAGAATGACACCACGTATATTTCGTTATTCATGCAACCTTGCATTGAAAAACAGACAGGCAACTGCTTCTGACTTGTTTCAGTGACTGCTTAGTGCGAAGGACATTGCATGAAGTCAACCTCAACAAAAGTCAACAAAAAACATTGCTCACAAATCGGCACAAAACTGCAAGATTAAATTTTGCCAAAGAACATGAAAAGAAGCCTGATGAATATTGGCAGCACATTCTTTGGTCAGATGAAACCAAAATATATTTATTTGGATCAGATGGGGTTCAGCCCGTTGGTGTGGACTTGGCCAGGACTACAACAGTGACTGCATTGTGCTGACTGTAAAAAATAGAGGTGGGAGTGTGCTGATATGGGGTTGCATGAGCGCACAGGGTGTAGGGGCGATGACATTTATAGATGGCACCATGAATGCAAGTTTGTGTAGCCAAATACTGAATGAAAAGATGACTCCCAGTCTCAAGAAGCTTGACAGGAGGGGTATTTGCCAGCATAACAGTGATCCCAAACACACTGCAAAAATCACACAAGAGTTTTTAAAGAGTAAAAAATTGTAAACTATGACCTAGCCAAATATGTCCCCCGACTTGAATCCAATAGAACTCCTGTAGGGGTATTTTAAAGTGGAAGGTAGAGCAACAAAACCCCTCCAGCAAAGAGCAGCTGAAAAGAATCATCTAAGAAGAATGACAGAACATCTCTCAAGAACATCTTGTAAGATGTGTGCAAGACTGGTATCATCCATGCCCAGGAGGATCGAATCTGTCATCAAAATTAAGCCGCACGTACAAAATATTAAAGGTGTAGTCTACGATTCTAATCCATTACACTTTTTGTCAAATTCAGTGAATATCTCCACAGTCTGCTAGCTTTCCGTTCTGTGTGTGCGCTGAAAAACAGTCCTGTGTTCATACACAGCCCTGGCTCTGTAAACGGGAAACAAACAGAGTGGCTCGGACCGAGCCACCAACCTGTTCTCATTCCCAGGTCCTCAAATACCGACGCTTTGTCACAACTTGTGCTCGTGCACAGGACAACACTAATGCTGTGCGTTGCTCACGCGAGTTTGAAGGAGCACTGAAGGGAGGGGTGTATTTGTTTACCTGTTGAGTTCAAATATCAACAAGCGTTCTCCAGAATTGTAGACTACACCTTTAAAAGAATAAAAGAATGTAGTCTTGCTAATGAAGGGTGTACTGATTTTTGTTGTAGTTGGTTCTTATTGATAACATTTTTATGTAGACAATTTTTGAAAAATAATACATCCACAGAGCTTTTAGAAAGGTGCAGAATCAAAGTATGGCTGTTCCTAAAAAAAAAATTCTGACTGTGAATGACGGCTCCAAAATGAATGTTTTATTTATCTCTGTGTAAGAAGTCTGATGTTAGCTTCCTGTTTCTGACAAGGCTTGTGAGCCAATAGTATAACGCTGTTGGTATCACGTGGTATCTCTGTGTCGTCAGCAGTCAAGAGTCTTAGTAGTTGCCAGTTAGTGCGGAAAAAACAGAAAGTTTGGAAATGGAAAGTTTGATGGTTAGCACCCGGCTTCACTCCGGTACCAATCCCAAGTGCTCAGCGACAAAAGGAGGAACAAGACCAGGGTGAACACTGGTTCAACTTTTGCTCGTTGGAGTCAGCTGAAGGAGTTTCAAGGGCTGAAAAGCCACGCCGAGGTGGCCACTTTTCTTCTTGACCGGTAAGCTAAAGATAAGGTCTTGTTAGCTAACTGGGAAGCTACACTGACACTGTCTCGTCAGATCAACGTGCATGACATAAATGCACCACTAGTTCAAAATGAATTCATTACTCTACCACGATTCATCACTTGACATGACTGAATCTGTCTGACTCTCGACCATGAAATACGCAGGTTGTGCAACGAACTGGCAACCACTTGAAGCGGCATGTGCTTTGAGCAACAACGGTGTTGTGATGTGAATGCAATGGAAAGGGGCGGGCTGAATGTTATCAATATCACCCTTAAATATGGACTTTTCGTAATAGTTGAATTAGTCAACATTTCTTTTTTATTTAAATTAATTAGCTTCATTCTTCTTGGACTTTGGCTAAAAACAAATAAAATTGTATTAAATGATAGGATTTGATTTTGTTAACATTTTAGTGATATTGCACAGGGGTGTACTCAGTTTTATTATATACTGCAATACATTAAAACACGAGAACTACAGCCATGGCCTTAATACATTTCTGCAATCCAACACATTATAATTTCTAAAATGGTAAAACTAGCCTACACATGATTGAAATCTTTGTTTTACCCACTGTAAACAACAGTATGCTACCCTGTGATTTGGCCTGTGTGATAAGGTGTACAGTGGGTGTATTTAAATGTGTACCTGTATGCTTCTATTGAACTCATCAGTCAGTGCAGTAGCAGTGTCAGTGAGGATGTAGTTCACTGAGTCTCCATCAGAGGCACACTTCCTGCATGTCTCATACAGAGAGGGAAGAAGCTACACAGGGAGAGCCAACAAAACATTAGTGGCATGCAGCATCATTTACACTTCATTAGGTACACAGGGATACTATCTATTGCAATCCAGTACAACAGCTCTGCCACATACTTTACCTTTACAGTTTGTTAAAATTTTCCAAGAGATGTTAATTCAACTATATGTTTATTACTGAGGTTGTGGTGGTGCGTTATACTGAAATGTGTTTCTAATAGTATTGGTCCTCTCTCTCTCCTTCTGTACTCATTTATGTCCCATTAATGCATGTTACTAACTTTATATCTTCCCCGGAGTTTCTGTGCTTTCTCGTCTCGCAGGTTCCTGTGGATCGTTGTTGCAGACTGCCTGCCGCCGTCGGCCTGCTTGACCCCCACTGCTGCTATTATTATTATTATTATTATTATTATTACTCATATTTCTAATTCTAGTCATATTTCTATTATTAGTCGTACTACTATTGTTAGTCATATTTCTATTACTAGTCATTTTTCCATTGTTATTATTGTTATTATTAGTTATATTTCTATTGTTATTATAGTTGNCTAGAGCCCGGCTCTGCTCGAGGTTTCTGCCTCTTAAAAGGAAGTTTTTCCTTGCCACTGTCGCCAAGTGCTTGCTCATGGTGGGAATTGTTGGGTCTCTGTAAATAACATTATTAAGAGTACGGTCTACACCTGCTCTATATGTAAAGTGTCATGAGATGGCTTTTGTTGTGATTTGGCGCTATATCAATAAAACTGAATTGAATTAATATACATGTTTTATACATGTTTGGAAATGAGGTGGGCAAAACATGAGAAACACCTTTTAATATAATGCACTCCATTTAACACCTCAGCAAATTACAATCTCAATAGTAAACAATTATTAATACCACTCTGACAGTGTCAATCAAAAGTGAACATTATTATCTTTGTAAATGTATTTATGGCTGAGCTGTTGTATTGGATTGCATTAGATTTTACAGGTGTACCTAATAAAGTGGCAATTAAAGTGGTGATTATTTGGGCCCAAAATGACATAATTCATAGTGGTTTTCCAAACCCATCTGAGCAGCCTGTACCTTGAAGGACTCCCTGGCATTGTTCAGCACCTTGTGTGCTGTCAGGATGTCAGCCTGGACCTCCTGAATGTTGCAGTGGCTTAAACGTTGAAGACTCTTCTCCAGTTGCTGACACCTGCCCTGGACCAGCTAAAATGGAGGACAACCGAGACAGACAGAGCTGAAGATACAGACCTAGACAGAAACAGACATATGGGGCCAATATAGTTTTTAAATTACCCATCAGATATGCTGCAGTCAGAGATTCATGTCAATTCATGTCATGGATTTTCTTGAAAATATTCATGTGAAAACTTTGGCTATTAAATTCATGGGATCCTACAGCTCTACTCCAAATACCTTTTTAGTTATGAATTTCCAAGTTCCATCATTTCATCAATTGTTGCCATTCTTTGTATTCAACTGCTTATTTTTCACTGGATTGGGTTGAAATTCTGTGATTCTGTGTAGTATTAATATAGTTCTGTCACATCTAGAAGTTATTTGGTCCTGCATAAAACACTGAGTGCCACAGATCTTACTAAATATCATTTCAGAGCTAAAAAAAAACCACTTTTTAAGATATTTTGACTGTATATTTTCCAAGGAAAAGGATGCTTTTTTTTTTATTTCCTTGAAACTTTTTACGAGAAAGTGTTAATATTCATTGCAGATATATAAAAAAAATTAAGGATGTAATATTACTCCATCATTTAATAGTATTTTTGGAAATAGCTCATTTTTCATACTTTTCACTGGCTGTAATATTACATTCAGTGGTTTCATTTCACAGGTAGATATTTGTATTACGTTGACTTCAAGGTTTTCTATCTCTGTGTGACACCTATTGAGCCTGCTTTTCATTTGGTTCAGGAAACTTGCAAGTTACAGAGCTGTAACAGAGTTGTAACAGTTACAGAGCCTATACCTAGAGTTATCCTTTACTCTGAAATTCAATTCTGTGGAAACACCGAATACAATTTTGTTCAATGAAGCTCATATTTTGACTCAGATTTAAGTCACATCTATACTATCTATACTTCTTACCTTTTCAGATTGTTGAGCTCTAAACACTTGGTGAAGTTCCACTCTGTCAGACTGCCTCTGGTTGTTTCTGTCTAAACACTGCTGAATCTACACACACACACACACACACACACACACACACACACACAACTGGTGTACACTGAATAATTGTAATAATTGCTCTGCTACTCTCCCCTACCTCCAGTTCTCCCCTGACCTCCTAAACATACTGTACTCAGTTGCTATCGGTGAAATATACGAATAGTAACAAAACATTTCAAAGTACAACACAGTGACTGACCAGAACACACAGACAGTAAAAGGGGAAAAAAAGAGAAACCAAGATGCACAAGACAAACACCCACAGTAATCTCCCTGTATGAAATTGTGAAAACTTCACCCTAACTGCAAAAACACCTAAAATGTGTACATTTAAACTTCTCCTTCACACAGAAAGACGGCATGCTAAAGAAAACAAGATGTGAGAAATGACTAATGCATGATATACAGTACACCATTCAACTTTTTGAATATAGATTAGGTCATGAGAAACTATTGTAAACATGAATTGATTTGTGTAGGTTTTTTAGTCACATTTTCCAACACACTTATAAACTGGTAAACACAGACTCATGTACACACTGACCTTGTGCAGGGCCTCTTTTGTTCTGTCAGGGTTGCTGCGGTAACTCTGTGTGATATCAGCCAGGGGGAGAGACACCTGCTGCAGAGTAAAGTTCCTGCACAACATAGAACCGTACCATCAAAATTCACATCGAACCAAATGAAATCCGCCACGCCAGTCGTGGTAGCCTCATTATAGCCCCACAGAGCTGCTAGCACGGCTGCAGACTCTTGTCTTGTTCAATTTTAGACTGATTTACATTAAGATATTGTTTACTACAGAGCCCCCAAAGTCCCAAAGGTAAATATTTTTTTATCTTGTGTGCACATGATAAAATGTGTTTCATCTTTCATGATAGTTTGCTGATTTTGAAAGGTGTTAATTGATAACTGAAGCCAGCAAAGGCTGTCTTGACATTATAGTAACCAGAACAGCATGTTAGTCAACGACTGCAACTAGCATTAAGCTAGTTTTTTAGGATTAATCAACGTTTACTGTTGTGTGACTTATAGTATACTTTAGCTAATGTGTATACGTGCGTGTGTCTGTGTGAGTGTATGTAAGACCTCTCCAAGGCATCAGCCACATCCTGGAAACCTCTGGCAGTTACATTGTTTCTGTCCCATGCTAGAGTCCTTGAAAGAAAGAGAAAGACGTCAGTTCGAGGAAGTACAGCTATACTTGGTACAACTCTATCTGTCTGGTTAAAGATGGCCTTCAGCGATCACCATAGTCTGGGTGAACTTGTAGTGCTTCATCGACAGGTAAAATGAAACAAAATCAAATAACAATGTGAACAAATACTTCACACTCACACTCAGCCAACCAAATACTGAATGTTAGTTTCAAAATGAAATGATGACATCTAGTGGCAAACAGTAGACCCACAGCTTAAAGTAAATATTTAATAAGGGGTGATAAATAATAGTTGGGTTGTGGCAGAAAAAAATGTTCCAGTGTAATGCTATGTTGATGGAAAGTGGAAATATTATAAAGTGAGTTTAGAAGAAAATTGGTTACTGTGTGTATCCAACACTTTGGCTAGTGTATGTGAGCTTGTGTGTGTGTGTGTGTGTGTGTGTGTGTGTGTGTGTGTGTGTGTGTGTGTGCACCTCAGTCTGGTGTTACTCATCAGGGCTTTGGCCAGCATTTTGGCTCCAGTGTCGCCAATGTTGTTTCCACTGATGTCTATTTCAGCCAGAGCAGCGTGGCCACCCAGAGAGCTCAGTAGGATGTGCATCCCTGTCTTCAACTTGGAGTCACACACTGATAGAGACTGCAAGAGCTGCACACACAAACACAAAAATACATAAGAAACTGTGGCATTCTATTCTGTCAAATATTGAGAAAAAACATTGACATTGAGAAAATTAATTGAAATATGGCCCGTTGTTGTTTTAATAATCAAGTTGTACATAAGATAGGAATGACCCACAATCCACTCATGTACCTGTACCTTGTGAATTGTATATGCATATAGGAGCTAATATTAATGACTGATAGTGAATGAAATGAAAGGAAGTGTCACTCACACACTCTTCATCCTGAATGAGCTGAGCTATACGATGAAGAACATCAGTGAGAGCTCTGGTAGACAGAAAGAGTACATATCAAACCAAGAAAACAACAAATATGACATAGACAAGAAAGGAAGAAAGCATGGAATAAAGGACATGAGAAAGGGAGAAACATGTCAGCAACATTTTGTCAAAAATTTGGTTTTGAAACATATACATAGGCAAACCTACAATTTTAAATTGAACATGTTAGATTTAAAGGCAGAATGAGTAGGATTTGTTGGTTGCGGTTTGTAAACACAACATTCAAAGTTGTCACCACACGCTTCCGGTGGTGTCACATGCTTACAATCTGGCACCTGGTCGCTACGTTTTTATAGAGTCCCGCCCCTCACACCCTGCGCTGTTATTGGCTGGGGGCTACACACCACTGCCCAAAGGTTGATGCCCAGAAATGTCCCGAACACAGCAAAATAAGAAAATCCAGGCAGAGGGCAGGGTCTCTGCAGATATAGACATCACCACACACTTCTAGTGGGTCATAAGTGATGACTGAGAGGGATTATTTTTGTATGAGTCTATACATTGTTTTTTTAGGAAAATCCTACTCGTTCTGCCTTTAAGGAGGACTGATCTCAGTAGATGTGTGCAGTATATTCAAGAGCATAGGTTTGGTTTAATAAGTGAACGGGACACAATGAACCATGCATATGCCATTTACAGTGAAGCCTATTACAGTAAAGCAGTCATTGGCAATGAAATTCTTAACTCTCAGGCTCCACCCACCAATGCTCAAAAAATATGCATAAAAAGAAAATCATGCAAGTAAAAAAGAGACTCTAAGACATAAGACATAAAATAGTTAATATAATACAATAAAACACAATACTGTGGTAGGCACAGTAATGATAAAATTAGAAGAAATTTCGATGTGTGCCTGATGCTTGGTGCGTATCCCAGCAATCAGTTGTCTGATTCTGGGTGTTTGCCGAGTGGATGTGAAGGAGCACTGCATGGTAGCACTCAGCCAGGAGTACATGAAGCACTATGGGTGATAGCATCTGTGCCAGTAATAGTCCTACCACTACTACTACTACTTCAGGCAGTGGTATGAGTGTTAATATCGCCAGTACAAGTATTAATAGCAGTAGCTGTACCATAGAGATTCACTTGCCACACACACACACACACACACACACACACAC
>NTHP01001050.1:36468-58884 GCA_003416845.1 Oplegnathus fasciatus | reverse complement strand
AAAAAAAAAGACATGTACAATTCATTGATTATCAAGGTAGGTGCCGATTCTTTTTAAGTCGATCCACTTTCATCAATTAATTGACCAATCATTTCAGCTCTTCGTTATCCACCTGTTAATATAATAACTATGATACAGTTTGACAATTTGTAGAACTAACACTTATATTTACAAATTAACATTTGTAATGCAGTTTTTCAAATTCATTTTGTAGATGGAGAAACCAGTTGCACCAATAAATTGATGTGCAACAAGTCTCTGCTGTGATGTTTGATCTCATTATCAGAAAACATGTATAAATGTTGGAATCTGTAGCTCCCAGCTGCATCAGCCCCATGACTCTCACATGAGGCCAGCTGAGGATGAAGCAGCCCAGTTTAGTGCTTCAGGCCCAGAGCTGCTTGTCATGCTCTGTACCCTGACACAAGTCCTTTATGGCTACCACACAGTCTTATTCATTGTGTTTTGATCTCAGCGTCCTTTCTTGCTCTTAGCTGTGATTTCATAAAGAATGATGTGATTACTCTCATCTTAGATATCTCTCCTGCTCTTGTTGTGCAGGCCAGCTAGTTCTAAATTCATGTTTTAACTGCCTCTGTAGTATAGAATGATTAGAATACCCGTGTTTGTGAGAGTCCTGAGAACATTGAAGTTTTTGTTGGTTTATTTTAAAATCCATTGACTGAACTTTTAATGAATCCTACAGCAGGGTTTCACCCAGAAAAGTTGTTAGGCCCGGTGGCAAGTATCTTTTGACAGGGGCCAGCAGCCAAGTGTCTTTGTTGACGGGGGCCCGACACGGGGCCAGCAACAGCCTGATGGCAGCACTAAGGTGGGGCCCTATAGTTTCTATGTCAACAGAATCACGAATGGAATCGCAGAATTGAGAATTTAAAAAAGCAATAACAGATTCCGTAGGGCCCTACTTTAAGTCAGTACTAAAAGCTGACTGGAGATTTGAAAATATGACAGCGTAATGTGTTGTTTTTCAGTAAGTCATTTATTCAAAACACATTTAAAAAAATATTAACAACTCTTACAAGTCTTACAAAGAATCTGACAATGTACAGTTTTGGAATACTGTGTTTTCAACAACGACAAAAGAAGTGAAACGAAATTAAAATAAATAATATCAAAGCTTTGCACTCTACAAAAAACTTGAAATAAGTCCTGATTGGCTGCTGTGCTAGATCAACCAAAAGATCCAAATTGATCACTGTGAGGGAAAAATCTGCACTTGGTGCATCCATTTGCTTATTGTGTCCTCTCCTTCATGAGCACTGGAGTCAAAAACAGACTGGGTAGGTGAAAGCAAGAAAAGTAGTGTTGCTACCATGTTGCATTAAACTATCCAGTCTCTTTTCAGATCAGTGCTCATGAAGGAGGGGACACATGCTAATGAAATGTAACGTTCTCGTTTTAACGGCAGTACCGAGGACGGGGTGCTCCGTGGAGCCGCGAATGTTAGCAGTCTCTTCCTCATCACCATCACCTCCAGTATTTGGCTGTCTGAAAAAACTGTCAAAGGTTTTTTGTCTTTTACCTTTCCTCCTTGGCATTATCACTAAATGTCACAAAGGAAGTATCTGTGTTACTTTGGCTAGCTAAGGTTGCTAGGTAACATTAGCTTGTGATAGTTGGAAGCATCAAGTGTTGAACGTCACTCTACGCACAATGAGGGTAAAGAACACTGATCTCAGACCTGCTGTTTTCCTACAGTGCGTTCACATTTAACCAACAGATGTCGCTGGTGAGCTTTCCAACCATTATCTGTTTCCAACAGAGCCGCCCTACTGTAACTGTAGTTTAAAAAACATCTTAAAAATACATTAAAAAAAAAAAAAATTCACAGATGCTTAGGCCTTACAGGGGGTCAGTCTGTAGAATCTGCACCCTACTGTGCATGTAGAGATGTTTCTGGTGGAGCAGTATGTCCGCCCACTGAGCCCCGTTAATCAGCACGAGTGACGAGTAAATTTTAAATCCTGAATTACAAACCAGTTTGCCGTCTCTTGTTCCCTCCGTCCAAAGTTTTGTTCAACTTGTGTGATAACAGAATAAACAAATATACAATGCATTATTTTGTTTTTCCATTTTTCGTGTGAATTAAAAAAACGGAAACCCACATGCTTTTCCCGTTTTCGTCTGAGGTAAGTTAACTCCTGATAATAAAAACACACTCCGCCATTTGTGTTTTGGATGCCTAAAAAAGAATGCCTTGTTGTATTTAATGTGTGTACGTTACACATCTTATTTTAACTTACCAGGATAGTTGGACTGGCTCATGGGCCTATATTACGGGGGACAGGGAAAAGTTCTCCCCCTCAATATATCATTGTAAACATAACTGTATAATTTTAAATAATATAATAATATGCATTGAAAGCGCTTTTGCTAATTGTAGACGCAAAACAATGCCTGTCACACGCCACCCACCACCAAAAGTAAATTCTCAACCTGTGGGAAACACTGTTGCTGATAAGACTTATGTACTTCTACTTTAAGATTTTGAATGCAGCACTTTTTTTTTGTATTTTTAAATTGTGATATTATGCTGTGGAGGCGTTTGTATGTAGGACTCAAAGTAGTTGAACATTTGAAGAGTAAGAACTGAAAGCAACTGAAATGCCAGTTGGCGTAAGCACTGAAAGCAGTTGAACTGTCAGTTAAAGTGTGCAGTAAGAAGTGAAAGCTGCCACATTTACCTTTACTATGAAGGAATGAATAAGGATTTTTCTACTGTCATAGTATAATTTCAGAAAATCATCAGCAGCAAAAAGTGATTTGTCCTGACAGAACCTTGTTGCTGCCCCCTATGCCAGAGCCTCTCCATCCTGATTGAGTGGTTCTCAGTTCTGCCTGATTAGCTAAGTCAGGTATGTTCAGCCGATGAAGAGTAGAACAGGGACATATGCAGTGCTTCACTCTCACTCTGTTGTCTATGCTGACAGCAGATCCACAGAATGTAGACAGTATTTGCTGGGTCACAATGCCAGTCTGCTTTCATTACCACCCCCACAGGCAGGAATATTACCTCACTTTGCTGTATGAATTACCAAGGTCAGATTGAAGTTGAGGGCGGCACGGTGGTGCAGTGGCTAGCACTGTCGCAGCAAGAGGGTTCTGGGTTCGAACCCACCCTTCTGTGTGGAGTTTGCATGTTCTCCCTGTGCCTGCGTGGGTTTTCTCCGGGTACTCCGGCTTCCTCCCACAACCAAAGACATGCAGGTTAGGTTAATTGGTGACTGTAGGTGTGAATGTGAGTGTGAGTGGTTGTCTGTCTCTATATGTCGGCCCTGTGATTGACTGGCGACCTGTCCAGGGTGTACCCCGCCTTTCGCCCAGTGCCAGCTGGGATTGGCTCCAGCACCCCGCTATCCTTTAACAGGATAAGCGGTATAGATAATGGATGGATGGATGGATTAAAGTTGATATATCAACCATAGAGGAAGTGTATTTTTCAGTTATCAGTTACCTTTTTCTTCCCTGATGTTTCCTCTTTATCTCAGATGTCCTTCCAGTTGTTTTTTGGTTAATTTTCCACAGTGTCACTACAATTTAAATAACTTTCTCACCTAAAGAGGCTCTAGTGTTTAGGAGAGAAAAGATACTGAATGCAAAAAGGTCTGAAAATGTCCTCTAACTAAATGTCTGTTCAAATATGTCTCTGGAGGTAACTCAGTAAAGCTTAGAATCAGTGTTATATTTTGTTATATTTTGTCTCTCTTTTGAGCAAGTATGTAGTGGCCAGCAGGAACAGACTGCAACCAATCAAATCAAAATGGAACAGTGGCTTTGCATCCAGCAGACTCCTAACTGCCTGCTGTGCTGCTCTACGCTAAACTCTCTGGATAGTTAACAATTTGTTGAAACTTAACACTGTTTTTCTTTGGTGACTCATAGACCAAGCTAAAACATCCATAATTGACTGATCAAGTTTCAACGTCTTTTCTCTCCTACACCTGCTCTTTCTGTGTCTGTTAAAAGTAGGTTAAATCAGTAGTACATCTGACAACTTATAACACTGCAAAGACAAAAGTTTTTCTATTTCTATAATCTTTACATCCTATCTATAATAAGTCACAGAATGAATCCTAGCCATATTTAATGAAGCAGGGAGAGCAGTTTTGGCGTGTCAGTGTGGGTGAATCTTGGCTGTGGATCGGTCAGGTTTAGCCAGGGTGCTGCCGCTGATTATTGGAGCATTGACTGCCAACAGTAGCTAGAGGGAAGGCACGATGTGGGCTTGTCATCTCCATCACCAGCTGCATTTCAGAGGATTTCCCCTGGGCAGAATGCACATGTGTGCACACACGACGCTGTGGTCCTCACACGGGAACACCCTCTAGCCTGAAATGAAACTGGGTCAGGCCAGACGGTTGTGATAGAAAGAGGAAGGGAAACACTGCCAGCAACATCCACAGCCAGGTCCACAAAAGGTGTTTAACTTCTGTTTTTAAACCCAGCATTAACACCAAATACCCATCTGTGAAGCTGCATTTCAAACTGAACTTGGAGTCAGTCTCTGCCTTGTTAGCTGGGAAACTTCTGATGTCAGAGTCCCTCTAAGCAGTCACTAAAGTCTTTTTCTATCCTACCTACCATTTAATCAAGGCTACTTCTACTTTCTACTTGTACTCAGCACTTAGATGTGTTTGTACATCACTTCCTTGCAGCTTATCACTCTGCCGCTGCTGTAATCACTTGACCATCACTTTTTTTTCTTCCTTAGTGTTTTAGTTTCATAGACTGTCTTTGATTGTAGCTTTTTCAAAGCTTGTGTCCTACATTAAAGAATAATTCTGGTTTTCTTGCTGTTGCTCCTCGACTCTGGAACAACCTCCCAGAAAGTCTCAGAGAAGCCAAATCAGTGCTCATCTTAATTGTTTTCTTTGGCTTTGTCTTGAATTGTAGCCATGCTAGCAGTGTGGCTCTAGGGATGGCAATGCTGGTTGGTCAGTCTGCCACTTTGGTTCAGACTGAAATATCTCAACTATTTGGTGGCAATACATTTTGTACAGGCATTCATGGTCCTCAGAGGATGAATCCTACAGACTTTTGTAATCCCCTCTAGAAATGTCTCAACAACCATTGGATGGATTGTCATCAAATTTAATGTGGTGGTAACATTTTGGCAAATAAATGGTTCTGTCAGGAAATCACTTCAGTAATTTCTTAACTTTAAATCAAGAGCCTTCATCACGTCAAAATTTCAATTTGTTCAGTACTTTGGTTTAGGACTCAGTACCTGTAAACTAATTCCCATCAGCCTCAGCTGTACTTTGTGTTTCGTGCTAATTAGCAAATGTTAGCATGCTTAAACACTAGACTAAGATGGTAACAATGGTGAACACTACCTGCTGTGCATCAGCGTGTTGGCACTGTCATTGTGAGCATTGCATTTTGGGATCGTTAGCAGAAAGTAGTGTACATGTCATGGACACTGCCTGTGTTTGTGACCTCAGTGCTCTGTACGTACTCTGTGATTTGGTCACATAGGGTTCCCTATGCAAACCTTGGAGGAAGAGTCAAAACTTTTTTCCAGTTATCCAGCAGTGAATTGCATCTCCAGTTATTTCTATGATCTCACCGGTGTCTGCTTTCTGCCGGAATTGTTGCCCGATGTGAAATTAGAGTTTAAATTGGATATTTCCACATAACATGCCCTCTGCTTTGCTCCTCTTCTTCACTGGAACATACATTACATCTGTTCTGCTGCTCAGACCGGGCTCGTGGCCGCCACAGTCTGTATAAATCTTGGATTAAAATGTAGATTTTCCCCCTGAGGTTTTCGTAGGGAACCCCGTACTGTACTTGTGTGCACAGAGTTTTCCTGTACGATGAGGGGGCATTTCAGTGGTGCTTACTTTCAGTTATACCTCCAAATAGAGTGGGTTACATAATTTGGATAAACTGTTGACTTGTTTAAAAACCTGTTTGACTGTTTGTCTTGCACCATCTGACTTTGCAAGTTAACACACAATCTTCAATGTGTTACATCACAAAGGAAAAGCTTTTATTTTCCAACCGGCTGATGGAAGCATTCCTCATCCAGCCACACTGATAGCAGCTAAAGAAAAGTTGTGGATATAAAATAACTTCAAGGCAGATAGTCTTGAACAGAATAAATTAGTGCATAAACTGTCAGTAAAGAGAAATTTACCATGGACTCATCATATTGTATACAATGATGGAGTTTTTTTGTTTTACAGAAGGTCTCTTTTTTTCACTCTCTTCAGTCTAGAAAGATCTGTAAATTCCTGATAATAATAATAATAATAATAATAATTAAGGTCTCATGAACTCACTTGACCAACCAGAGAACAGAAGACAAATCTGTGGTGCATCCATCAGAAGGAATAGCATGGTCTTTTATTAAAGCCGTTGTGTATACCGTACTGATGGTCTGCTTGTCTTCCAGGGGGAAGTTTGCTGTGGTCAGAAAGTGTGTGGAGAAATGCACAGGCCACGAGTACGCCGCAAAGTTCATGAGAAAGAGACGGAAAGGCCAAGACTGCCGGATGGAGATCATCCATGAGATTGCAGTGCTCGAGTTGGCCACAGCCAGCACTCGGGTGGTCAACCTCCACCAGGTCTATGAGATGGCTTCTGAGATGGTGCTGGTCCTGGAGTTGTGAGTATCCAATCTGCCAAATATTTGGACATTTTAAATGTTCTTTAAATCTTAAAATCCATTGGTAATTCTGGATATTTACAAAGCTGGTTATCAATAAAATATAATAGAATATATCTTTATTGTCCACCAGGGTGGAAATTTGTCCTCGGCTCACCAAACACAAGAAACAGCAACATAAAAAACAGTCAAGCAGTTAACAAACGCATAGACAAGGTCACATTACGTATTTAACAGTTCATGTCAATGTCAGTCACTTTGTAGAGTTGAGAATATAGCACCTGGGATGAAGGACTTCTTAAATACATTATTAGTTGCCAGAGGGGCTCTATAGCGCGTCCCGGAGCTCAAAGGCTCAAACTGGCAGAAGAGAGGATGGGAGCTATCTGCCAGGATACTCCTCGCCTTCTTCCTCGTCCTTTCTGTGATAAGTTGGGTCAAGAGCTTTTGCGGTTTGCCAGCTATTTTGCTTGCCATTGACACAATCATAGAAAGTTTATTCTTAGATCTACATGTACAGTTTAGGTGACCGTACCAGGCAGGAAGGTGAAACTTTAAAACACTCTCAACAGTAGTTTTGTACACTAGTTGTAATAGCTGTTGACTAACACCGAGGCCGCTGAGTTTTCCAAGAAGATAAAGCATCTCTTTAAAATATACTCTGTATTTCCAGAGAAGCTCAGCTGGGAGTCCAAAACTGTACCAAGGTATTTCTTATTGGGTTTCCTATCCAGCCATGAGTGTGTTCACATGAAAGAGTTTTTAATCACAAGCAACATCAAGAGTATCATGAGTGGAGTGCTTATGTCACGAGATGAATAAGTGAATTCGTTTTTCCATTTATATTCCATGGTGACATTTGTGCCTTTTCACTCTCAGCTTCAGTTAAAGGCAGAGTAAGACTGCTTCTGCTGCCAAAGCTAAAAGGGAAGGTACAGATCATCTGTGCAAAAAAGGCCTGACGAATAGAAGTGGTTGCCTGATAGGTCTGTTTTTTTCTAATAAAAGGTCACAGTAGTTATACTTTTTATTTTCTGCTAACATCTCATTAAAAAGATTAAATACTCACAAAGTGGCCTCATGTTATTCTGAGCTGCATAGTGTAAAAGCATCGACATTGTCATTAGGCCTATTGAGAATTGGGGTGTAACGGTACATAGAATTTACGGTTTGGTTTGTGGCTCGGTTTTGGAGTCACAGTTCGGTACGCTTTTGGTACAGCAAAAAACAAAAAAATTACCGTAAAACTGCAATGCTCCCATACAGTTGATCTAAATGTCACGGGAGGATCCTCCAGCTCTGTTAGAATATGGGCCATAAATGTTTGTGTCAGAGTGTAACTGGTGAGTACACTGAGATTTGGTTTGCCTGTGACTAAACATAGAAAACCCACAGGAAGTCAACAGTGTGATATTCTCAAAGGAAAGTGTGAGAGGGGAACAGGCAATAAAGCTGGAGCTTTTTAGTCCTGCAGAGCTTCAGGCCAAACTTTAATGCTCCAGCAAACACTAGCTATTCCAACAATGTGCCTCGCCCGTGTCCTTTTGTATACACACACAGAGATTGTGTTGTAGTATATGGGTGGATTGGGTTTCCTGTGTGCCAGGCTTATGGCTGAGAGGTGAAGGGAATGTCAGACAGACTAACAGAAGTGTTGTGTTAAATCCATCAGTAACACTGAATAATGACCAACTGGATCACAGCTCAGTTTGACCCAGAATGTGGGATTCACACACACACACACACACACACACACACACGTGATACTGTATGGTGTTGACTACAGTTGCACCAGTTGTCAATGATCTCATCTCACTGGTCATGCCTGGGTCTTGCTTGACCTGGTTCCCATAGTGTGTGTGTGTGTGTGTGTGTGTGTGTGTGTGTGTGTGCGTCAGTTCATGGCAAGCCAGGCTGATTAAGAAGGTCTCTCTCACTTCCTCTCTCTCTCTCCCTCCACATGCCATATTATTGGATTTTGCCTGCATCCCTCACCAAAGTGACACCCAGAACCCCCACTACACACACACACACACACACACAGATGAGAGTCTGTGTTCAGTGGAGGGCAAAAAGCTAGATTAGATGGTATTGACACATTCTGGATCAGCTGTCATGTGTGGTTGATGACCTCTGCACATACAGCCACTGACAGTGTGGTGCTGATGATTAGTGTTTTACTGCACAGACAAACACTTTCCTATGTCGGATGGATGCGTCGAGCAATAAAACATTATAAATGTCCTACAAAGCTCTTGCTCCATAAAGGATGCAGATACCTCTTCAGTTGTTTATTTCATAGCAGCAGATCATATTAGAGGTGGTGATATTGAAACTACATTGTTGAAACTGGAGCCCAGCTGGAGTTGATGTGTTGAATGGGATGAAGGAAGAGTTCATCCCAAGACATTATACAGCAATTTTCACAGGCTTCTTCTAAAGATATTTGCAGTCTTCCTCAATAATACAAACACGGGACTCTCACTAAGCGATTAATCGACAGCACATTAATCAGCAGCTGTATTTACAGTGTGTGCATAATGATTAGGCAAGTCCATATTCTGGACAACAGATATTCCCAAGAACATTTTTGAAAACTCAACCGTATCAACTTAAACATTCACTGTCCTCTAGTGCAACCATTTTCATGAGCTGCAACCTTCCTGGAGTCTGCAGAAGTGCTCAGAGGCATTGCCAAGATAAGGAAGGCTTACACTCAGCCCCCAGAGACACCAGCTGAAGCGTCAAGAATGGGCCAACAAATACTTGAGGACTGACTTTTCAAAGGTTTTATGGACTGACAAGATGAGGGTGACTCTTGAAGGACCAGATGGGTGGGCCAGTGGCTGGATCACTCAAGGACATAGGCCGCCAGTTTGACTCAGGTGTCAGCAAGATGGGAGAGGAATAATGGTGTGGGCTGGCATTATCAACGATGAGTGGGTGTTACAGGTGTTGTGACACCCGCACTTTCACAGAAACCCAACCTCCATTTGGAATTCACTTATAACATTGAGCCTGTTCAACAGTGAAAATAATTTTGAGAAACCGCAGTTGCGTAATAATTGTGCACGCATGTAGAATCAATTAAACCTTTCAGTCATTTTTCAAGCCAAAATGCGAGACATTGCCTTCTTCTCCTGCTGTTCTGTCATATATGACAGATGATAAAATTGTTTTTGGACAAGACTTTTCCTTCCAGAAAGAGTGATGCAACTCTTAAGTAAAACAGGTGGAGTGGCTATTTAAAGCTAGTTTTAGTTTAAAGTTGAAATGAATGACTGTTGGTCCACTCTGGGTGCAGAGTCTGCAGGGTCTGCACCAAATTTTTACTAAAAGGCCAATATCATCAGACATGCTTTCTGTTTTTACAGCTACAGTCTGCCTCTTTGATTTCACTGTTTGCACAGAGCAGAGAGGCTGCCAGTGTTGCACGGATTGTAGTTTTTTACAGGATTATGTGCTGTCAGCGGCACATGCCATACAGTGCAATCTGTCCTGTTAAGGCGATCCCATAAATGCCCCTTTAAATGCTCCAGTCAGCCCAATCCTCCCCCACCTCAGTCCATAATCCCAATCCCAGCCATTGTTCATAAAAAGGATAATCCCAGAATTAACTGCGGCCCTGAATGAGGATAGTGCTCCTTGTCACGGACACACACAGGCAGCAAGCACATACTCACACACACACACACACACACAGACCAAACCATACTAACACAGGAAGACGCTACAGTTCGGCTGGTGTTCTAAACCATGAATAATTCCCCTAAAATGTAAGGTCATTAAGGAATAAGCATAAGTGATGTGAGGAATATTTGTTTGCTTCAATGGAAATTGCCACATTGATCACTCTAATTAGGCAGTAATCCAGTAACGACTTTAACTGTGGCATACAGTGGTAGGACTTCAAAGTTCGCATCACACATGTTTTCATTTTTATGGAGATTTTTTGTTGTTGTTGTTGTTGTTTTTTATGTTTTTGTTAACTTTACCTTGTGTAGGATATATTGCAGTGAGTTGGAACATTTTACCCAAATTAGGAAGAGTTTCTCAGTCATTTATTTTATTTTGTTTTAAATAAAATGCTTAAAATGTGCTGTTTCCATTTTCAGCCTCAGTCCACTGTTCAGGATTTAACTGTGGCTGCTTCCTTTACGGGGACTGCTACCTGTGAGGGTCACACTGATGTTATATTATGGTGGAACAATGTGATGCATTCTTGATAGTTTGATGAGTTGGGTACTACTGCCTATACGTTCACATACACTGGTTAAATCTATAAAAAAAATTTGTCAAAACAACATTTTCAGGTAGTTTTTGTAAAGATCTAAACTCACACACCGCTGAGTGAGACATCAATCAAATCTCTATTTTATGATCATGAATTTGTATGACAAAATAAACAGTAAAGGTTAATGACAACAGCTGTACTGTGTGATCGCTGAGAAATTGACTGAGAAGTTATCAGTGGCCATCAGTGTGCGTCACGGCACATCATGAGCTGGTATCAGAGGAAAGCTGTGATAAAGCAGAAGGTAGACGCTCTGGGTAAAGTCAAGCTGTTTCTCAAACCACCCCCCAGACCTCCCCTACAGGAACACGTCACATTTCCAAGTTAAAGACAGACTACAGGTGTGAATGCACGTCCCTTTTTCTCTGATGGTGCCAACACTCACGCAGTTTCCCCCTGAATAAGCTATGTCAAATACTTCCCTGACTTTTAAATCTGTTTTCAGGACACCATATATAGCATATATTTAAAACTGCCATCCCGATTTTGACTGAGGTTTGAACTAAGCAGTCAGCACAGTCATATAGTGACACACACAATCACAGCGACAGGCTGCCAGTAGAAATAAAAAAAATACTTTGTGCATGTGGCCACATTTTAACAGCTTGTGGTTTTATTTCCTTGTAAACTGGTGATTGTTTCACAGCGGCCATCAAGCTCTGAGCCACTACAGGAAGGACAGACAGCTCTCACTCTCCTCCCCCTCGTGTTGCATGTAATACAATATATTTATCACGTGCAGCTGTCTCTTGCCCATTAAAGCTGTGGAGGAGCACGTTTGTGGAATTTTACTGAATAAAACACAGAGAGGATTACAAGTATTTTATTACTGGTGGGACAAAACACAAAGTAATAATGAGTAGTGGTAAAGCAGCACATTGTGGACGTTGTTGTCTTTCTCCGTCAGCAGAGTGTGATGATGTTAAAGGAAATGAATTTGTACCAGAAGCTGAGGCACTGAAAGAAGTTGAAGTGGCAGTTGAAACAGAATTACTGAAAGTTGACAGAAGTTGGTAGATAAAATGGAGGTGGTGAAAGGAGACTACAAATGAGTCAATAGGCCAAAAGAAGTTAAAGATTCAGTTGAAGTTCAAGCACACTTCACCTCCTATATTATACATTCCATTTTCACTACTTTCAGCAGTTTCATCCGTCACTATAACGCCTGTCAGGGTGTTTACAATGAATTTATAATGACATTGCACTAAATTTCATCAAATATATCGCAGTGTACACAATCATCAATCTGCATCATATGTGTTGTTTGGGATGGAGATCATAGACTGGATCATTTTTAATTTCAATATAAAAACAAACTAGTGACAATATCAGCTCTATTAAGTCAGTAATAAACACTCATGAACAACCAAGGGAAAGCAAATCAGTTCAAGTCTATGATATGATAATATGAATCATATGAATTAAGGGAGGAGTGTGGGATGGAAGCGACCCCTGTGTGGCAGCTAGAGCTTGTGTCTGCACCATTCAGTCCATCTGACCACACATCCCCCCTTCTTTTTTTATTTTTCCTCTGTGCTTTTATTTTGTATCAGAGGGAAATAGAGCAGAATGCTTTCTTTCTTTCTGGAGAGAGATGTTGATGGTATACTCTTTTTTTTCTTTTTTTTTCTCCTTGTCTTTTATTTGGCTGACAGCTGACAGATATTTCGGGCAGTGGGGCAAGTGGTGATGACGGAGGATTGAAGGATAGATAGAGGAGGAGATGGAGGGAGGAGGGGCAGATATTCTATAAATGAGGGTCAACTTGACATAGAAAACTATTCATGCCATGATGGGAGGGAGGGAGGGAAGGAGGGAGGGAGGGATTGGTGAGGAAAACAGGCAAAGGGGCCAAAGCTTATTCCAGGCTGGAAGGGAGAGAAAGAAAGACAGAGATGAGGAGTGAGAGACATGAGAAAGGAGAGAAAGAGACAGAGGCGAGAACAGTGTAAATGAGAGGGTGATGGAGAGAACAGCTAAACAGAAAGATGAGGGTGTCCAGAGAGAATGAATGAGAGTGATAGAGAGCTCCATGGCCTCATTGCTGGCTGAGTTCCAGCTGGGAGTTCATTATGTCAGTTGAGCCGCATGAGCAAACGTGACTAGCCAAAGCATGGCCACTCGCCCAGAGAGAGTCACACAGGGGAAAAAACCATAGGAATGAAGTGACGGTTCAGATTGACTCGCACCAACAAACTGGTTTGTAACTGTATACATTCTATTATTAAAGTTTCCTGTTGAGTCCTGGTCAGCTCTGTCATACATAAGGGATACGGTTCCTGTCTCTCACAATACTTACTGACTTTCCTAACCTGTCTGTGGCACTCAGTCCCAGACAACTGAAGAAATCCTTAAGAACGGGTCACAAATATAGAGTTTCATTTTTTATAAAAGGCTCACTCATTTCCTGAAACAGCTCGTTACTGTAGTTTTTATCAAACCTTACTCAAACAGGAAGAAGTAGTGCATTTGTTGAGGACTATTTTCAGCAGTGGATGAATCCACATTTGGTGCTCTACTGAGTATTTGGGGCAGCAGGGCGGTGTATGTGGGACTGTGACAAAATGAACTACAGTGTGTGTGTTCACAGTAATGAAGGAACATGTCACCCAGTGCAACAGTGTGGCTCACTGAGGTGTTTTTGAGCTTTCCTGTGTTGTTTTACAGAATGATCACAGAATGATGATTTCACAGTCGTCTGCTCAACAGGGTTGGGTATCGTTTGGATTTTAACGATTCTGATTCCGATTTGAGTCAAAACAGGTCACATGCTCATTTCACAGAAAAAAAAAACAACTTTTACACAATTCATGTTCGTTCATATTCATAGTTCACTTCATACAGTTTATGGAGACTGTAAATTACTTTCATACAGTTTAATTTGGTTGCTGTTATTAAATATGATTGAACAATAATCCATTTTTTTTCATTCACTGTAACTGTCAAATTGAAACCTGCCGAAATGACAACACACAGCATGTTGGTGTTGACGAGAGAGAGAAGTAGGAACGTCTGTGTGTGGTGTTTGGTGCACTTGCATAACTGCAACTGAACCAAATAACAAATATGCAAAACTCAAACCCTGGTCCAGAGTCTGAACTAGCAGGCATAAAAACTCCCTAAATTAACAACAGTTCTTGTTGAGAAAAATAAGCATATCTGCCTTCTCAGGCACAGATTGTCCTGCCGTGGAGACACTATCACAAGGCAGTAGGACTGCTGAGTCTCACCGATCCTTTTGTTTTTCGTTTTGAAATATTATTTTGAACATTATCAAGAACATTTGCACGTGATTGACTTTTCTAGGGTTAACTGTGTTTGTGTGGACAGCCGTGTTCGAGGTTGCTGGAGCCCTTTGTGTACAGACTGAATGAACTTTTCACAGGGTTCAGGAGAAATAAGGGATGCTTTATGTATAACTTGATTGCCTTTCTTTTTAACAATATAGCCGATCTTTGCATCGATACTTTTCGTCTGTTTTTCTGTTTTTCTTTTCCGGTTTCTTGAATATTTTGGGGTTTATTCAGGCTACTTTACTGTAACGATAGAGGAGTCCAGTACCGTTCGTGTAAAGCGTTTTGTAGCATTTGCTAAATTAAGGTAATTGTTACAAGACAGTCACACAGTTTGCAACTCAGCAACAGCTGAGTTGCAAATTGCAAACAACAAGTTGCAGACAGTTGACTGAGAATAATGCTGGACTCACGATTTAACAAGACAAATGCATTAGGAGACAGGAAGACATGTAAGCATTCGACCCACATGACTGTAGGCGCAGAAGGAGAGCGCGGTGTTTACACTGTTAATTTGAAACTAGCACGAGTGAAATTTGTTTAGGACCCGATAAGCAGAATCCAAATTTGAATTTCTTAACGAATCCTTTAGAATCGGAATTTTGGAACCGGTTCTAATTTGGAACCGGTTCTCAATGCCCAACCCTGCTGCTGAAGTGTCTCTTTACTTGCCTTAAATCTCAGTTCATCATGGGGATGTTCAAGCAGGCTTAGTGACATCACAACTAGACTGAAGCCAATCATGGTCTAGTATGCGGTTTACCCGAGTGTGATGTGGAAACTTGAAGCCTCCAGTGCACATACACCGAGTAGGACTTTTCAGTGGAGGAGACATCTTGTGTCTAGTAGTTCAACTTTTGAAACAAGGAAAAATTTGTTAATTCACAGATTCTGAATTTTTTAATGAGGAAGGAGTAAATGTCATTTTAAGAACTTTTCACAAAATGAAAAACCCTATCAGGCACAAATTTATTATTCAAAAACAGCATTTTTATGTCTTAAACATGTCTGGAGGAGATCTGTAATGCTTTTCAACGAAGCTGCAGCTTCACTCATGTTTGCTAACTGAGTCACCTATTTTCAGCAATTTATTTGAATTCTAGAGTGTGGTATTTATCTGCCACAGCAGCTGGCTCATTAGAAGTACATTTTCCACCCTGATTATGATGCCAACCACCAAAAACCCATGTCAGGTCTTGCCAGGACATTTTAATGTCTTCACTTATTCTGGCCATCAAATCTGTGTTTAGGTTGAAATTGGGTGATCAAATAGCTAATATTTATTATATCTTTATTTTACTGTCTTCACATTGTTCATTTTTTATCTTCTTGTTTTCCTTTCATGCTGCTTTTGAGTTGTTCTTGTCTTTTATCTGCTAACTTAAGTGTATTTGGCACACCCCTTCTAAATCAACTTATTAGTATAAGAGGGCAAAATCCCAGCGCTGCAGACCATTTTTATTGAAAGTTAATTAGGTTTCCCAAACTTTTCCCAGTTGTTTGGTAATAACCACTAAAGGACAATAAAAACTACAATGTAAAAAAAGTGCATACTCATGAATACATTTGTGTTTAATTAATAATCATAAAGTTGGGGCAAGGTATTCCAGTATAGAAATACTGGTTAGCGCCTGGGCAAACTGGGTTTCAGGGATCACGTGTGGGGTTGGCTCAATGGGGGTTTACAGCTCATTTTTGCCCTGGGGCCACATAGCAGGTTAATTCGGCCCTAAATGTAGTTAATGTGGATGTCAGATTTCAGGCACTTGGACAAATGTGGGTTCATTACCGAACTATACATTGCTATTTTTCTGCAATAAATGGAGCCATCACTATGTGGGAAACTCCAGTTAGCTGCACATGAATACGTTATGAGTGCGGGATGAAGGGCCGCTCCGAAGCATTCACTTGACCTCACTCTGACTTTATCATTCCCCCTCTCTCTGTCACGCACATTTGTCTCTTTGTCTCTGCTGTCCTTTGTGGAGGTCCTCCGCTGATCTATTTCTGTTGGAGCATCTCGTTCTACCTTAATTGTGATGGAACAATTAGAGTTTGACTATTAAGTCTCATTTCTCCACTCAGTCTCTGTGAATCCCTGTGAGGCATACTTTCTGTTTGCCCTGTCTTTCACTTTAAGGCTTCCTTCGGACAACAAGTCTAGACCCTCCCCATTCCCTCCATTGTTTTTAGTGTTTGTGTTTATGGTGTGACTGAAGCACGTCAGATATGAAGCAGATTATTTAGGTCAGCTGACTTTTTTTTAACTAAACCATCTGAGGTTGAGCGTAACGGGCGGCTGATCAAAGCTGAATTGATCCATTCCCACAGCACTGCGCTGACACTGATTTCATTAATGACATTAGCAGCTCGCCAATCAAACTCTAACTGCCCTCTGGCCTGCCTGAACCTGACCTCTCACTGGGCTTCAAAGCCACTGTCAGGCTTCAGGGGCAGCACACAGGCAGCAGGCCAATCTGCCTTTGTTTGGGATCATATCAATAGAGAAGTTTTTAGTGTGCGTGTCTGGAAGTGTGAGTGACCCATTTAGTGTGGCTGCTTGGTCACTGGGGTCTTCATTCAACATGTTTCTTTAAAAGTGCTTTCATTTTAATTGAGTCCATTAGAAAAGTGCTTGGTTGATTCCTGGAAGCATGGGTTGTTACTTAGCGACCTGTGTTTCCTCAGACATTCATCGTCTTTTGTAAAAAATATTATAAATGTCTTCCCATTAACATCAGTGCATTAAGTCTTCTGTACAGTTAAACCACGTCTCCTAGAAATGGTGTTCATAAACTACTTGTGGAACTCCTTGTCTGAGGATCTGAGACTTTGTAATATCACTTCTAACTAGATGTATTTTAAAAGAAGCTTTTCACTAATGTTAGCATTATTTTGCCAAAATCTAAAACTGGATCATGCGCAACCCTTTTCTTTATGATCAGTCTGGATCCCTGTATCCAGCCGTTGTTAGTCAAGAGTCACACTGAGCTCCGACTTGGTTAGTCAGTCTACACAGAACTTATCGCCCACAATTTTGATCATCCCTTATTGAGCAAAAATGGCCAAACACTTTTCGGTTCCAGCTTCATGACTGTGCACATTTGCTACTTTGCTATTTTTCTGTTTTACATCATCGTAACTCTATTATTTATGCTGTCATGTTTATTCTGACAAATCCAGCAAGTTAAAGGCATTGCCCTGGGATACAGTGGTCCTTCAACCACATTATCATACATAATTCTCTCCTATAGTCTGCACACTACAGTGTTCTAACAGAGGAGTTTCTGTAGAGGACAATTACAAACATGGTGTGAAACAAAGCGCTGTGTTTAAAGACAGTATAGGAAATGAGGTCAGTATTAAGACTTCTAGACTTTGCAGCTGTTTAAAGATGGGGACCATCTGACTTCAACAGTTTGTCAATGCACTTGTGAAGTCCTTTTTTTTAACACCCCCTGTGTAAAAAACACTTTTACACACAGTTTTTAATAAAATGCAGATTCTCACACTTCAATGAAAGTTTAAGTAATTGCAGTCATGAAGTAAAGCTCCTGTGTATCGGACCTTCTAAAGCCGAGCAGGTACATCAAGACGTGGTTAGTTGTTGTGTTTTGTTTGTCAGACTGGATTAGTTTCTGTCTGATCCTCTGAGGAATGAACTTTCTTTCCAACAATGTAATGCACGTGCAGAAAGCAGCCGTGCATGCAGGTGTGTGTATGTGTGTGTGCAATGGTGACACAGATTAGAAGCCAATCACTTCACACACATCATTCCTTCAGCTGACCTAATTATTATCATAATTCTCCTCCTCTTGTGCTCTTTGGTTTCTGCCACTTCCTCCTTTTACACACTGCGTTGTCATTAAAGCAACAGGGCGTGATTTCTGGGTCCACACACAACAAAGCCTATGTAGTAAGGGTGTGTGTGTGTGTGTGTGTGTGTGTGTATGTAAGAACTGCTTACTCCAATAAATCAGTCAGGCTATTTTGCAGGGTTAGCGTCACCTCAGGCTGACGATGTAAAACTTCCAGAAAAGAGGAGCCAGGATCCGTCTCCACTTGTTTGGTCCAAAAAAAAAAATCAATCTACTAATTCCCCAAACAGATGTGACCTTTGGAAAATAGTCTCAAACCATGACATTCTCAAGAGGCTCAGTTAGCGGACTCTGGCGTGCTGGTTGCCACGAAAACCGAGTGCTCAGTCACTCACTTCATATCTGTTCCCTGTCTTCAGCTAAACTAAATAGAAAGTTTTCAGGTCGACTTTGTGAACGCTGTTTTTGTCTGTGAAATAACCGTAGCTCATCCAACCGTAGCTTCATCACAGCTGTCCTAACACTTGACAGGCTGTTCACAGGGGCACTTAGAATGATGTCACTTAGGCTGCAAAGGTCATTCACAAACACAAAAAATAGTAGCCTGTGGTAGAAGTTACAGAGGTCCAGACCTCGAGCACCTCAGTGGTGGCTGCAGTGGTGAATCCATTGTAGCTGTTAGTATTACTACTGCCACTGCCTGTGATCAGGTTCTGTGGCTGTGGATGAGTGAAATACAGAACATACATTTACCAGTTTATCACAACATGGGTCTTATTTTTGTAGTTTTGGAAATGGTTTGTATCAGTGGGACTGGATGAGAAATGCTTTCACCAGCTTCTTGCCTCATGTGTTTTTTAAGTAACACTCAAAATTGTGTGTTAACTTGTACAAGACTCGTCTTTCGAGACAGATCGTGCACGTAAGGTCGCTTGGACAAAGTCCGACAAGTCAAGAAACAGCAGCACTCAGATGATTAGACAGGATATAAACAATGACCAGATTATGTATGAGGTCAAACTGACAGTGAGCGCAGCTGACATGTTGGAGTACACAGTTAAGGGTAAATACTGCAGGGCAGTTAAACCAGGACGTCTGTAAACTGTCTGTTTTAGTTATTCAGTTTTATCGATTGCCAAATGAGGTGAAGTTAAAACCTGTCTGATCGTATGACTGTTGGTGTTTCTTACCTTGTTTGAAGCGACATTACCTTGTTCCCAGATCTCAGCAATTAACTTGGAGAGCACAGTGTTGTTACTGATGGGAGTGATGGCCCAAACTACAACAATAGTTGTAATAAATCAGAATTATACAGCAGGATCAGGACCTGTGTGCAGCACAGGTCGTAGCCAGACTGCACGGCTTTGTCACACCTACTTTGATAAGTGTGCAGAATGAAGGTTCTGTGGGGAACTATTTGAGTTTCATTACCATGCATCAGGTCTAACCTTCACACTGTTTTGCCAGTAGCTGAGTTAAAGGCCTTTTCTCCTCACCTTGAAAAAGCAAAACACACTCACTCACCCCTCCTCTTCCTCCCCTCTCCACCTTCCTCTGAGATAAAGCCTAATTCACAGCACCCTGAGGGGACGCCTTGTCTATTCCTGACTGCCCTCTCTCTCTTTCTTTTCAATCATGCACCCAGTCTAATTGAGTTTATTCATCAGAGTTTATCTCAGGTCAGAGGAAATTAAAGGTACTTTAAGGAGGGCCTTAGTATTTTCAATTGGTTCAGACAGTTTTCATTTAGCTGTTTATTTTATGATCACAACCCTGTTTTCATGTCATGTGAGAGGTGGAGAGAAAGCCATCAGTCAACTGTCCAAACGGCCTCGTTCAAGCGAAGCTCATAATTAGTTTGCTATATTTGGAGGTGCTCTGCTATTTCCGCCACCACCTCCAGCAAGTTGTCACACAAACACACATTCACACATTGGGGCTAGATAGTGATTTATTTCCGTGGTGTCTTGTGGGATTCACCATAAAAAGCCTGACGCAGGACGAGTTTCATAATCCTATTGGTGAGGCTGTGGATGAAACGTGAATGCAGACTGTTTGGGTTTCCTGCTGGTGCTCTGGTTTCCTCCCACAGTCCAAACACAAACTTTAAATTACAGATGAACGTGTTTGTCTGTCTGTGTGAGACTGGTGACCTGTCTAGCACGTACCCTACTTCTCACCTAGTGCATGCTGGGATAGTGCTGCAGCCCCCCTGACCTTGCACAGGTCAAGCAGAAGAAGTAGACTTTGGCAGACCTGGCTGATCTACAATGATTTTACACTGAAGAATTTCAAAGGGGCAAGTGAACATATTTGCATTGTAATCTGATGTATGTTCTTTGTCCATGTGTGTGTGTGTGTGTGCGCGCAGTGCGGCTGGAGGTGAGATCTTCAACCAGTGTGTGTCAGATAGGGAGGATGAGGCCTTCAGCGAGGAGGACGTGAAGAGGCTCATGAGGCAGATCCTAGAGGGAGTCTCCTTCCTCCACCAGAACAACGTGGTCCACCTCGACCTGAAGGTCAGTGGACGCACACAAACACGATTCTCCATTAACGCCTTTACTTTGCATTTCCTGTATAGTCCATTCATTTCCACTCTCATTTCTTCATGGTGTCTAAAATGACCCCATCAGTTCAGATCAAACCTGATTCATTCTCTGGGGAAAATTACATTTTTATTAGTATTTAGAATAAGAAGAGCAAATATGTGACAATAAATACTGTGTCTACCTTAGCCAACACATGCTCAGTCTGATGTGTCTGATGCTGTTACTGACTACACTGTACGTCAGTATAGTTTTGGAAAGAGCAGCACTTTAGACCAGGTGTGTCCAAACTTTTCATGCCAGGGGCCACATGGAGAAAACAGTCTATGGCTCTGGGCCCCAAGCCTTTTGATTTAAGAGACTCTTAACGAGTTAGTTTTTAGCACTTTGTAGTACCCCTGCAGTAAAGGGATTTTATCACTGTTAGATTTCACTCACCAATGACTATCCCTCCTGATGGGAACAGTGATGCTGGACTGAAGAATTGCTGTCAGGTCAGGTGTAAGTCTTGTAGTGGAGATTGGAGGTGATTGGAGGTGACCGTCAGTCATGTTGGACCTCAGTCTGCTCTTGTTCAGTGTAATAAGAGAGAGTGTTTGCTCACATATGTATGTGGAGCCAAATAAACTGAGCATCCTTTTGGCATGGCTCCTCATCTGGACAAATGTGAACTTTTCCAAAGAGCTGAAGAACTCTGACAGTCGGAGCTGCTGATCAAGACTTCAGAGTATGAACACAATGCATTTCAATAAGCAATAAGATTTTCTCATTATAAGTAAACGGCTGTGCAAAATGTGTTCTTGATATGATGTTTTAATACTTCCAGTCTGTAGTAGTGAAAACTAAACTCATGAGATGCAGTGTGGCTGTGCAGTTCCTGGGCACTTACTTATCCACCAGTCCACTTGCCAAATTGGCGATTGTTCAGCAAGGTTTTGTAAAAATCCATTCTTAACATTCTGAGACATAGTGGACAAGGCAGTCATAAAAAGGCAGAATGTATCAGTGGCTTAAGTCGAATGCACTGCGAAGTGAAACATGACTGAACATAGACTGTATACCTATAATACTGTGTCACGAATGAGTATATGTAGGAAACTGGTGAAACAGAGAAGACATTTCACAAAGATATGTGTTTCCTGTCTAACACTAACGTGTGTGCTGTGATGTCCTGTCAGCCTCAGAACATCCTGCTGACCAGCAGCTCTCCTCTGGGGGACATTAAGATCGTGGACTTTGGTCTGTCCAGAATGGTCAGCAGCCACCAGGAGCTCAGAGAGATTATGGGAACTCCGGAGTACGTCGGTGAGTTGGTGCTCAGCCTCACTTCTACCATCTTGCACTAATGTTTGCACTGATTTCATTCTGAATGATAACTACTGTGTTTGTGTTCCTGTTTTCAGCTCCGGAGATTCTAAATTATGAGCCCATAAGCACAGCGACAGATATGTGGTAAGAAAACTCTTCTGTTTTCAAGTGATTAGATGAGTAAATAGCGGTGCTCTTTTTGTACTGAGTACTGAATGAGTTAAACTTCATGGGGATTGTCATAAACTTGAGATGGACACTTGACTTCTTTTTGCAGGGACATACAGCAGGTCTGTTCTGTTCATTGTACAGATGAAAATGTTACATTATCACATATTAAAACTGTCACAGTTTCTTTCATATATATAACTTTGACTTGTGCTATATTCCATTTGCTAGATTACAGTATCTGTATTGTTTCCATTCCTAAATTTTATTTTAGCAGTTACAGTCACATTTTAACCAGATGTTTCACTGAAGTTGCTGCTCAGTCTTCTTACTATCCTGAACCTTTGGGGGCCCC